>MNPL01000141.1:0-29635 GCA_002081605.1 Tropilaelaps mercedesae
TATATATATATATATATATATATATATATGTTCTCAATACACACACTGTGATTGTATTAATATGGTCTTTCGGTGCTTTTTATGACCTGAAGTAGGTTTATCAAAGAAATAACTTACGCTTCCTTTTGGAGGAATAATGTGAACTAAACACGAATCCTTCCAATCATTCGAGCCTGCTCTATTCAATAATGATATCGTTGAATATACGTGTATAGTTATGGTTCGTCGTCTATAAAACGGTCTATTAACATTTGCATTTTACACTGACCTTTCAGAAGGGGCATGAAAATATAAACAGCCAACAATACCCCTTTCATGTTGAATATCCAATGTGATTAGAGTTACAGCGAAAAACAAAGTGAGCTGTGGGAATTAATATAGTGTATTTAATTACAATCCGTAGGCTTGACTCAGGCACAAGTTTTTGTTGTCACAATCACTTTCTCTTAGTTCGTCACTTCTACAGATAAAAGTTCGAGACAAAGTCACACACTTTTAAGTGCGCACGATAGTGGTGCCGGAAGTAACGAAACTGTTGTGACTGTGAAATCGGTTTTTACTTAACGATAAGCACAGTCAACAATAAATGTACTCTTTGTGCTAAGTGCTGCGGATTCAATACGTTTGTTGTCCAGTAACCATTGAGATGTCCACTGAGCTGCGCACGCCTTTCGTTGCGGCGCAAGTTTACGCTGCCTGCCGCTTTCCCCGAAGACGTCGGCGGTGAGCGAAGCAGGCTCCTGCCCCCCTCCCCCGCTTCCTTCGGCACCCTTGCCCTCTCCAGATTATTGAATGACAGATTACTTCAGCCCAATAGAGGCACAGACGCGGATAGTTTTTCGTGCAGGGGTCATGCGCCTGTGAGTCCACATCTGCGGCATTGCGGCAACATTCCGTACCACCGAATAAACGGTGCACAGAGGTCATCACGCTGTCCCGGACCAGGCGCACAGAAAACCGTTACATTAACGAATACTATAACGCTTACGCGCATAGCTATGCTGGCCCTGATTCGAGGCAAACGGGATCTGGCCAACGTTACCTGGTCATCTATGGCGATAGTCAGTTTCGAGTTCAGTAGGCTCTGGCTAGGCTGCATATGGCATATCTCAAACATGGACTAACTGTTAATCGGACAAAGACGTTGACGATGAAGTTCAGGCGTGGCGGACGTGTATCCGCCGAAAACAGCTTTAAGCACGATGGCCACCCGCTCGTCTGTGTCAACAAATTTCTGTATCTAGACCTACTACTAACTACTAGAAACACCTATTTCCTGGCTCATGTCACGGAAAAATGCCGAAAAACGCTGTCTACGGTTGCGGTAATAAAGTTGCTTCATTTTTTATTTTTATTTTAATGGCCCTGTGTCCGTTCGACTGTAAAGTCGCGTCGATGGCCGCATACACAGTGGAGGTCATTTGGAAGGACCGTAATCAGGTAGGCCTCAAGCTTGTGAATCGTCTAAAGGCATACTACCTCAAGCGTCTTCTACTTTTACACCGTGCGACTCGAAACAAATTCGCATACCTCCTTGCCGACACTCCACTCTTCATTGAAGAGCTCAGGATCCAGTTTGGCTTCTCTGTGACTTCTGTCAACAACGAAGTGCTCTCGTCCTGGGATCCTCGATCGAAATAGTGGTGCGATTAATGATGACACGTGGAAGGGATCAAATCGAAACAACGCTTTGTGATAGAATTCGCTGTGCATGGATTTCATCACAAGTTATGCTCCCTAGCCGTTTACCACAGTCTGCCCCCACATGTGTGTGTGCGCGGTGCGGTCATGTTTGCTGAAGATATCATGCGGCGGAATATGCCTATGTCACGTTGGCCTCCCTGGCGAGTTTAGTTTACGAATCTAAATACCACTTAGAATGAGATGCTTTTGGTCGCGCTTGATCCTCATCAAAATCCGATATTAGTTCGTCCTTTTGAGCTCCATTGTTATCTATTTATATATATACTGTATTAAGCAATAAGCGTGTTTTGATAAACGATGATGATGATAGTTTCATCTCCCCCAACATCCTAAACCTGCTGATAGCGATCCTACAGGAGAATAAAATCAGAACCGACGATGGAGTCCCGGAGCGCCCTTCCTCCCGAGTCCCCCATATAGTCTACCAAGCAATAGTGCTTGGTAGATCGTATGTTACTACCACTATGATTTAACTTCTTTTCTGATGAATGTGAGCTGACGCAAAAGGGTGTCTGCGATATAACCGTTCACCTGGGATTATCGTCAAACAGAATTAGTAAACAGCATCGTTAATGGTTTTAATTCCATGAAGCTGTACTGACCTAAAGATAACTGGTAATGGGCTTTATTAAATAATTTAACTTGCAAATGATTGAACGTACCTTGAAGAGCTAAAAAAATTATAATAACATTAATATGACTATCTCCATTCATTAATCCATTCATGAATCTGATGTATATGCAGCCATTATTTACTAGGTACTGAGTAGACCAAGTTCCTGAAACCGGAGTATATATTTTTGCTGAGCACAGCTTCTCATTGTCACAGTTTCACATAGCAATTATTACTCGTAACCATAAATATCAGCATATTTTTTAAACAAACGAAATTTAATGGAGTTAAGGATTTCTAGAAGTTGGCACTGAATGACCTGTAATAGCTCATATCAATCCTTTTGATGACCTAACTGTAGTAAAACAATTACAGTTTAACTTTGACAACACCAAACGTCGTTTTTTGTGTCGATCCTCATTTAAAAGGTCATATAAGCGTTCCAACAACGTTATACGAAACCCTTCTTACATTTATTTTTTTCAGTTTAAAAACCTCCGAATACTTTCTATTTAGAGATAAGATATGCAAAAAAAGTACCAAAGTAAGCTTCATCCATCCTGGGATAAACTAATCAGATGGCACCGAAATACTGAGCAATTACCACCTGCTTAAAAACTGACGTGCATGTAAAAAAAATAGTATATCAAATGTAATAATTGCCTTCTAAAAACTGCGAAGGCGTGCAGACACATAAAAGTGTAGTGCATAAGATCCGTCTGTATGATTTATTCACTCAGTAAATGACACTGCGCCGGGGGTTCTCTACCTATTCTGTAGATACAAATAAGGCCCTACCTATTTATCGTTTTAAACAGAACTTATAAATTCCCATTACTTACTAACAAAACTCGTACTCTGTTGATTTACCCAGATGCTTAACGGTGGAACGGTTAAATGCCTCAAATGCCGAAAGCGGCAACAATGATAAAGACAATTACAGTATTATTTTTGCTACTCCTACAACAACGGCTAAAGCTCTGCAGAGATAATTAGAGAGTCGCTGGAGCCTGATACGATGTTTGAACAGACGTAGATAGCTATCTTCAGTGCAAGGGTACACAGAAGGGTCAGACAAAAAAGCTGCCCAATTTCAATTCGCGTAAACAGCAGTCGCTTCAACGACTAATCTTAAACCGTCGCTGTTGATGGTCAACCAGTCAATGGGTCGCCGAAATGATGGCTTTGCCGAATGTCACATCGATCACGCTTGAGAATAAACTCAGCATTTTAATCATTGGCATCATCATTAAATCACTATATTCAAGTATGAGTTCGTTGTAGTGTAAATATTGTGGGAGAGTTAAATAAATAATCTTTTGCGTATACGACAACGTGAGTAAAGAATTGTTGAGGGAATGAACAGAGAAGGCCATATCGTGGGCTCAATGAGAGATGCGTCGGCATACATTGGTGGATATGTGAAATTTTAAAGAATCTTGGAAGGACGAAAGGTGTTTCGGTTGTAATCTAAAAAGTGTCGGATCGAGACGTTTAAGGAGAGAATAGAGTCGGTAATCTGCAAATACAGATGGAAAAGGAATTACATAGGACAAGAGGGGTCTACTAGCGTAACATTATAGAAAAACTAAACATTATAGTACCCAAATACGTAAGCGCTTCAATTAAAAGTTTAGATGGCAGTACGGGGCTATTTTGAGAGTTAATGTGATGTAGGATAAATCAATTGGGTCATTCAACAAAAATAAAGCGTCTCTAAATATTTATTTAAACGCCTGAAAAGTATGCTTCAAAATAAGCAAATTGGCCTAGTACTTAGTAAGTTTCTATTACCTTTTATAGGACAATTCGGAGAAATTATAGTAAACATATAAATAAAAACTAGGGCGGAATTTTGAAGGCAGCCTTTTACTTAACGATTATCAACAGTTTCATAATGGACTGGGCTGTCTAACATTTCATATGAGAAGCCACACTGTAGGCGTTCTTCGAATTCCAGAAAAGCGTTCAAATTGGCATAGGATGGATATGCGTTTAGGTGAATGCTGGTCAGAACCATTCTCTCCACAGTGAACTTATTATGATAGATGTATTTTAATTCTGTGAGTATTTTGTGCCATTTACAATATTTGTAGCTATGCTTTTCACTCGTTCGCAAATTTAAAGACTGTATAGTCCATCGTCGTGTGGTTAATGTAACGTTTACGTACCAATATAAGACATAAATCATATTTTATCCATGCGTTTAGACGCGTGCATGGGACAAATGCGGTGAGTGCATTTTGCATTAAATTTTTGGCCAGTATACCTTAAAAATGAACCATAATTCGAACCGAAAACCATGAAATGAATACGTAGCTTGTGAATAAAAACTTACTCCCGAATACCCAAATTAGCCGCTTATTACTCATATAGTTTTGTCATAAATACAAATTTGTTAAAAATATATTCTTTGAGGCAACTCATTGAGAAAAAAATCACTTCTCGAGGTCATGAACTGTACAGAAAAGATTGTTTATGAGGAAAATAGAGATATTTGAGGCAGTATGATCAAAAGCCTGAAAAACAATCTCATGGTCACTGCGTCGATTTGACCGGATTAGACTACTAATAAACAAAAATACTATTTAACACTATTAGTTTGTCCATAAAAGTCGTGGCTGTAAGTGTTTCAAAAGTCTCTTCCAATATCGCTAGTTTTTTTTAGCATCCTGTGTTTTTCTCCTATAATGTAACTCATTATGGGAGAAAAACTGGTTCGCTATTTAAAAATTTTACTTTGGAACTATAACTTTTTAACTGCATGTACGAAGGCTTAGTACATGCAGTTAAAAAGTCGATGTTTGTACCTTGTCATTGTTGTTTTATCGATATCTGACATGATAGTTGACATTTAAGGGTAGGTTGTTATTGCTTGACATATGGATGGATTCCATCACTTAAACGCCAACTATCTATCTCATGTATCCGTAAATTAGAAACCCTGTGGTCAAATATCGGTGCCTTAGACTCGACTCTATCTTGCTGAGAACCCTTTAGAGGACACTTGAATTACTATTAATATTTTAAAGGTATATTTTCTATTGTCGTATTCAAGGAATAATGATGAGACATTTAACGTTTTAATATTTAAGAAACTACATAAGTGACGTCACCACTCGTGAGCTCTTGAATTCCTTTTGATATCCCTTAACGGCCAGTAATCCCGCAAGAATTCATATCTTAGAAATCCTTAGTTTAGAGTATCTAACAGGAATAGCGAATCACCTACTACTGATGTGCTTATTTAGCATTTATGTTCATGTAGACGTTTAGCGGTTTCAACAGAAATTTTTGCTTTCTTAATAATCGGCGTTTGCTAGGTATGAATATCTTCGCCGTTGTAATCAATACGGTAGCGGCAAGTAAACTCTTAAAATGTGCGTGTTTGTAAATGCGGGCATATGTATTTCCGGTTTAACTATAAATTACAGTTTTTTCTTCCTTGGATTGTCGGTAACACGTTTAACATCATCAAAGGAATAGCACAATCTCAGCCTAGCAAAGGCTGTTTTTGTCTTCTCATTTAAATGTTCCAAGTTCCAATTTTTGAAACTATTTATAATGTTACCTGCGATGAATGTATACCTTTTGGTGAGGTTTTTTTGGTCTTTGCAACTTATATTTACAATTTATTTATAGATGAGAGCTTAATTTTTAAGGTATTTTATAACACGTATTTTAAAAATAAGAAATTTGTTTAATACCCACAGAGAATATACCATTAGGGAAAAAGCAGCATTGTCGGGTGTACCCTAAAAGAACCCGAAGAACCTATATTTGTCGCTGAGTCGGTCGCGCTGTTTGATGCCATAGTATGACTTACGGGATCAATTGGAGCAGAAACCTCCTATAGCGCTCTGGGAACAACAACGCTTAGGATCACCCAAGCATACCAAACAGTGCACCATCTCCGATGGTTACGGCAGTACTACAACGGTTGAGGAACGTAACCTGCTCACATGTGGCAAATTGCGCTATCGCTGAGACCATTTAGAATCAATTCACAGTGTGGCTAAAAACGTGTTAATATTGCGCGGAGTCTATTGCCTAGTAGTTTCCACGAGCTACTGTCAATTCCATGATCAGTAGCCCGGCGATTATCAATGGTGTGTATAAGATATTCGCTCAACCACAGACGGTTTTCAGCACAGTCATAATTAATAAGCACTGCAAAAAACACTCATATAAGCCCTTTCAAGCATTTCGATAACATCTTATGTAGGTGAGATCATCTCTCACAGAGTTTTTATCTAGCACTTGTGTATTCCCTCACATCACATGCTTTATTTGCTATTAATGCTATGGTGGCATCAACTACTGCGCTAGAGGAGCAAAAATGAAATTGTATGAGCAGACAAGGGCTTGGGGAGATTAAGCTTATTCAAGCATAAAATAATTATTCACTCGACTATCCATCAAAGTCAGAGGAGTAACAATAACCGTATTATTTGCGAGTTTTACTCCCAAATAGGCTACTTTTATATGATACGTACGCCACGCTTTCCCGTTTGCTAATAGCAGTGCTGAAAGTGTCTATCTCAATTAAACTCTAAATTATTAAACGTACGCTAGATATAAGTGCTGATTATGTTTGCGAAAAGACCTATGATGGTAATGAGCTTACTGAAACTTTTCTTTATGACCTGAATATACGACATGAAAGCGGTGGTTCATGAAGCTTTGTGGCGAGACCAATCATAATATATTGATCGAAGTGATATAAAAGAATGTCCAAAAATGATAACAAAACTATAAGTTTCAATATTTCCATTTCTCAGATTTTAATAATAGGTTGTGAACTGAATAACAATGTTCCCTACAATTGCGCAGAAATCAAACGTTATTTAGGTGCTTTGGCTCCAAGTCATCAAACTATTAGTACTATTTAATATTGCATAGTAGTGTAGATAAACCAGTGTAGCGGCCATACGGGCAAGGCTACCGGTGACATTATCAAATGCTAACATCCAAACGGAATGTTGCATAAGGGATGTCTCTCTAATATCCGTTATGATTTCTCAGTTCCGCTAGGTTTATGCACTTTAAATGCAAAGATGTTCCATAGATGATAGCACTATACTCGAGGATGTTTCTCTTAAGTCCCATTCATTGCTGTAATCAATGCCAATTTATGCACACAATCGCAGTTACGACAGCGCGGTCGATAGCAGTTATTGAAGCAACCTTCAATGTGTGCCTTTCATGGGTTAATTCGACGTACGGAAGAGCAAAATAGATCAATGTCATCTATGCGGTTAAAGCCATCCATGACCCCTTTGTTGGTTCTCGTCGGCTGGACTAATCTGATTGTAAAGCCATCGCATAATTGGCGATCCTCTTTCTTCTGGATGAAATTAACACAGCTGTATTTACCTGTTACGGAGTGTCCGTGCGTGCTACCGTGGGTCAGCGGTTTCCGCTGTCAGCATGTTAAAAGGACCTTCGATCGTTTCTGGATCCCCTCGAGTTACGCTCCAGGCTATTGTGGAGCCTTCGACACTGCCATGCCGGAAAGTGCAAGCAGAAGACACACTTTGTCGTACGCATGCTCTGTAAGAAAACGCACATGTTTCCTTTTAGATTTCAACTGCTAAGGAAGGTTTAGCTATTATTGACGAAATCAGAGCCAAGATGTGACGTCACAGATCTTACGATGAGGGATCCACCTCATGGTTCATGACGATAACAATTACGTACGCTTTTATAGCTCTTAAGTGGACACAGAACATTGTCGAATAGAAACAAATTGTGCTTACGTGGATACCTAAAGTCTGGATCAAACCTATCGGCGACAAACAATGCACAAACTCTTCTAAGCCATTTGCTCCCTGTTTAATATCTTCAGTAATAGTTTTTACCGTGTAACTGGTTAACAAAAGGCGCTCCATAAAAGGAATGTGCACTTAAATCCACCTATAATTGTACTAAAATGTGCAAGCCTTGCTTCTATCATGTAAGCTCTGCCGTAACTGCTAGTGAATATATTTTTTACAACAAAATTTCACTGGTGTTCACTGGAGTTCAAAAGTTCTCTGGTGAAATAATGCAATTGTTTGAGAGAACAGATTCCCAACTTGCTATTATGGAGCTAATAATTAACGTTAGAACACAGTTATCAAGTTTTATAAGATGAGAAGGCCTTAGTAATTTTTATAGATTAAAAATAAGCACAAACAACGTTTTGCTCCAGAATGGTCTTCTACACAAAACATTACATGGCTGTGAAAGTTCCTTACATTTATGGTTTTCTTTTGCGAAAAAGGACTGCAATATTCTCAAGCACGAATTCTGTGGACATATCAGTGTGATTTTGCGCTAGCCGCATGAGGTGAAAGCGTACCTGGAGTGAGTGATCATGATTTTTTGCTGTCTTTCATATATTTATCATAGTGTATGTCAATTTGATCGAAAATTTCTATGATTTAGGAATCATTTCTGGTTGAAAAAGATGTGTTGGTGTGTCAGTTTTGGCTTGCACGCGTGTCTGACCGTATCTATTGGTTAATCAATTTTGATATCGTTGAGCTCATATAAGCATCTTTTATCGTAAAATTTTGCTTATTGACATTCTGGAAGAATTTGGTTGTCTTATATTGAGTGATCTTGTCTTTCGAGTATTATAATTTTTTTATCTCGTGTTAATACCTCTGTATACCCTCCCCCAATCTCTTTCTCTTCATTTTCCTGCCTTTCTTGTGAAAATAGAAAGGCCACTTTTTCATCATCTAATGTTCTTTATCTGGACAACTGCTGTTGGTCAAAACCGTTGTTCCGGCGCTTTAATTTTGCTTGTTTCATATTTACGAGCCGTCTCTTTATTTATATTGCGTACAGCCAAATCAATGACAATAATTAATGCCCAAATTTAGTCTGTGATTTTTTCTGTAGAAATCGGTAGACCGATACCGAATCAATGTGCGTATTTCATTCGAACGTCGAAGCAGTGTTGATTCAGTGGGTAACATGAGGGCTATCAGCGGATTCACAAGCGTCAACGGCAGCAGAAACGCCCCTGTGTGTACATGGCACAGAAATTGCTATCTCGCCCCGGGTGACAAGCAGGCGGATTTGTAACAAAGGGCGTTTTGTGTTAGGAAAGAGAACCCCACAAGAAATTTGTGCAGAAACCCCCCTTGATTTATTATTCCGTTGGAAATGTATTTTTAAATTAACAGCGTATGATTTATTTTGATGTCGTCACAATACTGCGTAGGAAGTAGCCAAGGTCCGGGCGAACGTGACGTATCAACGGCAGTTGCGCGCGGCATGGAAATGTACTGATTAAATCATTACTGCATGTGAAAAAGTGGAAATTAGCGTTTATGTATAAAAAAATGCTGTGTTTTACGAAAAATTAGAATGCGATTGCTTCAAACTGAGTCCGGCTTTCATAGACTTTCAACCATTTCTACACAAAGTATCTTTCAATATAGTTCAACATTTCACTTTTACGCTCCAGAAGCTACGTTAGTGTTTCTGGAGTTTCATAGTTGTCACTACGCGGTAGCGTTTCAATCATTCAAATTCGCGATACCGCCATTTGAATTGCCTGTTCCAGGGTCCACAAGTCATTCAAAAGTAGTCGTAGATAGTAAAATTCAAGCGTCATAAGCCTTGTAGTAAACAAATTATATTGAATATGGGTTCAGTATTTATCAGATTTTTAGATGGGTAAACCTAATCGAAATAGATTATAAGCTAACATATGACGATGATAATACGCGTAGTAATACATCACTGCGGTGAAAGTATTTTTCTGTAGCAAAATTTTCTCGTTAATTTCCTTTGTTTCTGGTTACATATATTGGGATACGAGTGGCCAATTAAACGGTATACGGTAATTTTTACTTGAAATGAGAGCATAAAGAAAATTGTTTTCATCATTCGAACGCTATACTAATAATAAATGATAAAACAAACTGACCAAGCGAAGAAATGAAAAAACGAATTTTTTGTAAGCCATCTATAACTATACTGGAATGGTGTATAACATTTTATTGGCATTTCAATACAATTAAATAAGCGTATTTAACACTGCCATATAAGGAAATCTGTGAAAAATATATGTTGTTATAGGAAATTAAAGCTACGTTTGTTCTGGCTATGATACTATTTAGTACGAGCGTTCATAAAAAACAAAATATAATCGGCATGCCCAGTCGTAGGATTCATCCCCATCATAATTACCGTGTGCATTATAACGAAGCCACTAAGAATTATAAAAAATAAATTGTGCTCTCAGTCATAATAAACGCAATACTATAAAAAAAAAAAAACTTGGAAATAAGCAGCTTCTTGTTTTTACGCATCTTTGATCAAGCAATTTTCAAATGTGCAAAAGTATGTGCAAGTGCTAGGTACAAGTTATACAAACTGCTTTAATTACGGAAAAATGCATGCGACAGAGAACTCTCAAAGTAAAAAACGTTAAGAAATCGTGCGATGTTATCAGTCATAGTCAAATAGTTTAAATTAAAAAATTTCGTCACAATCGCAGTATGCGTCAGTGTCACAGGTCAAGCTGCGGGCAAACGGAATTAACAAACCTCTGTGCAAAAGTAAATTCTTGTAAAATTGAATTCTTTATAGATGCGTTGGAAAAGCTTTGCGGTCCTAGCATGCCTCTTACCATGAGGCACTAATAATGAGAGCTAGGTAGATCTGAAGTTACCTTAAAAGTTTCTAGTGGTTATTGTAAGACTAACACAACGGATGCAACGCGCGTATAGCAGTTTTTATTGGGCACATTGATCACAACAAAGTTGATCCCGAGAAACGTTAACAATTGATGTTAAATGCAGTGCACATAAGTTGAAAAATAATAGTTGCTGCTCTGGATTTATACTAATGCTAATACAGCTTCCGCGAATTGTGTTAAGAAGGTACGTTGTTTATGTGTTTGTCAAACCTTAGGAGTTCATTGCCAGTCACAATAGAGCTCATGAATCGTTCCGAATTGTCAATTGAGCCGCCGAATCCGCAAATCATCACTGCCTTTAAAGCATTAGTCTGCCTGATAAAGAAAAGAAAAATTCTATTTTGCCAATTACATAAGCTCTTGTTTTGTATCACCACAGCTATCAAATTGACGCCAATTTCAAAAACGCCATGTAGAGTGTATGCTAATGTTACATTTCCGTTTGACCTAGGTAACGGATTCCTTAGGGTGCTACGTGAGGACATGCTATTGCGAGAATTTCATAGGTCCGATTTCATGCCTCTTGTAAGATGCCTCGAAAAATTTTTTTAGATGTCAACATGCAAATCGCAAACTCTCAAGGATTGTAAGTAAACCTTGTTACAGAAAAGAAATTCCTGCTAAGACATCTTATATAACCGGCGGCCGTTTCAAGACTACCCGGTCACCTGCATTACTTTTGATCTGAGTCGATATTGTATCAGGATGAAGCTTCGCTATACTTACTCTTGAGGTACGACACGTTGTGACTACATATTCCCATATCGATCTGACGATGTGTTATAAATTGATCTATTGATGTCCATAAGGATATTTGTACGTAGGAACGTTCAATCTTCCTATATAATTTTCTTGATTGAGCGGATTTTACGGTATTTATTTTTATTTATGATACATTTCAACTTGAAAAGGTAGCCCGTGAAATACGCAAAATCGTATATCAGTAAGGGTTACAGTCTATATTGCATTCGAATTATGATGACTGCTAATTATTTATCACGTGTGTATCAAGAAATACTGATCGACTGTGTATACATAACTAAACCTCGTATTTGCTTACAATAACATAGATTTCCCTAGAGCATTAGTAGTGTTTGTCTGATTTTCCAGCTGCTACAATAGGAAGAAGGCCGTAATAGAAACCTTTTTCGTGTTATTCCAACCTCCGGCAATAAAAAAAGTTTCTACACCAGGTAAGAATTTCAAGTTCCATTTTTCTAAAAACCGTTACCGATTTTAGAGGTAATCTGTTCATAGCCTGCACTAATAATATGTCGAAATAGATATTTGATTGTCATCAGCATGGTCCTTTAAAATTACCCTGTATTAAGTTATTCTTGCGGTTCTATTCATTGTTATCATTATGTTGGCGTTGTTGGTTGATGTCATAAGTCTTGCTGTCATGGCTGTTGTTGTAATTGTGTGGATCTGCTGACCCCCAAATTCCTTCAACGAGTCAATCTTCGCTTCGAGATGGTGACATCTCTTCTGCGAATAACTCAGCTGGTCATGAGTCCCATGAAGTCGCTTTTCTACTTCCTCACAGTACTGTTGTAGATTCTGAAAAAGTAAAGAATTGCCAGTAACTAAATTCTCGTTGATAGTGATGATAATTGTGATTTTTCATTTAAATCAAGCATAATAACTCATGTTCGTCGCTGATGCTTAAAAATAAGCAGAGTAAGCTAAATATAGTAGGCTCTGCCAAATAACCCCGTATTAAAAGCTCGAGATCTCTGAGGACAAAGAAGGCATTTAAAGTATTGATTTTTTTTTAATGCAAATGCGTCGCATGCATTCTTTATTTCATTCACACGTAATATAAAATGGTAACCATTTAATAAATAAATACCCCAATGAATCTCGATCTTAATTCCAATTGTTTTACACAGGATCAAACTCCAAGTGCGCTGTTGTATTGGGATTCTGTTTCCGTCGAGTACTACTGCATCTAATTAAGTATTATTCCTAGGTTTATTTAGTGAAGGTAATCTACAGAATGCAAATTTTATTTTATAATTTGAAAAATAGTATAGTTGATTTGGCCAATTCTAAAGTTAATTAATATTAATTGTAACGTGTTTATATGCCAAATATTTTTTGGTTAAACTAAATAAAATGTGTGTTCCAAATATCTGTGATGCGCTACTGTATTCTAAAATCGGGTTTTTTTTTGTTATAGAATGCTGCAGAATAAAATATTTGTGTGTTCTGTTTGTCGTTGCAAATGACAAGCTTTATTAATAATCAGCAACTATGATACCAAAGGAAAATCTAAGTTTCGTTAACCGTCACGTTTTTGTTTAGCGGTGGTTTTATACATTTCGAAAATTGAATATTTAAAGCCATACAAATCAGTTTTATAGCTGTGGCGTTAAATCCAAGCACGAGGCGCGTGAACCGTGCTTTTATCGCTAAAATAATTATATGAAATATAATGGATAGTTTAACAGTAGTAATATTGAAATGGCCTCTATGATTATCTGATAACCCTGTGCGATGACAGAAGTCCATTTTATTCTTGAAAAAACAACAGGAAAAATACAAGCCCACTTTTTCCAAAGACCTTTTTAAATGGAGCCGTGATCGATTACAGTGCAGTGTCAATGGATGTTGACTAGTACTGTGACAATAAAAACCATCCTTATTATTATCAATATCAGAGTAAATGTTGTTGCTCGTTTGACACAAGTCTTGAAATACACAAACATATTTTCTTGTAAACACTCGCGTGTTGTCTACTGCTTTGGTAGTATTACGTTAAAACGCGATCAGCTGGTTCCCTGTGTCGACGATTCCATTGTAGGCTGCTGTTACAGTTGTTTAATAAATGGCTCTGCTTTAAAATGATTGTTCTTTAAAGGATTAGTTAGTAAGATTTAATTAAAGTGCTACAGGATTTTTTGTTGCCTTCATTACTCTAATCGTATCTATTAGCACTATTAATATTATGGACCGGCCGTTACGAATATGGGGAAGCCACTGCAGCACAAACCTCGAATTCAGTTCAAGCATGTTTCTATTTCAATAAAAGGCGGGTCACAGTGTACTATAGCACTAGAGACATACTTGTCAAAATCTGTTCCTTTTTCGTATTAAGCACAACTATCTGTTATGGAATCTTTTACCCATATTACAGCATATAAACCACATAACGTTAACTCGGTTAGCATTCTGGCAACACGCTAAGTAAATACTTTTTATATGTTTCTCTTATATGCATCAGTCACAGCAGATGTTGTCAGGTCGTATGTGAATTTACTAGGCCTTTAGAAAGAATTGAGTAAAAGTTAAGCATGTTTACAGATTACGCTACTTGAGCAATAATCTATTTAAAATAAGTTACGCGGACATCAACACATCAAGATTTCTAAGACTGGATGGAACTATTAAGAAAATAAATGCGTTGGCTTTTAAATAAAATATAAAAGTATTACTACATTGGCCTTAATCGACACTACGTTTATTGAACTTTGTAGCCTTTCGCATTTAGACTCGGTGCTGCAAAGGCCATACAGTCATATGGATACAGCTTATGACTGATAGTTAATGCAGTTGCATGCTTCAAGTTTAAACTATATGAACAATGTAATATCCCAAATAATCAGCCTGTCGAACACCAGGAGGCCGGCGGCGAAACAGGTAAAGTTAATATCAATCCGTACACAGAAAAAGAGATTGCTCAGATAAAGTCCACCTAATAGTCTGCATGAATTTTTAAATACTGTAACTCGGCTGGAATGAATGATTTGAGGTATAAAAGGCTTTAGTCGGTGTAGATAGCTCAATTTCGAACCGTATTGGTTAGCCTTTTTATATTTACCTTTAATGAAACAATACGAGTGTTCATACAGCGCTTCCTAAGATGACAAGTAGGTGAAAGTGTGATCTACTACCATATTTTTGAAGATAATGCATGAGATTGACTATTTTTTACGACTTACCATTTTTATAAACTGGGGTTTAGATAGATTTCATGGAATTTCCAACATATCTCACTGTTTCAAACTCTCTGCGAAAATCGCAAAGCAGGGCCAGTTCCTTTATCCAATATTTTGGCAACTGAGCGTGTTTAGTAGGCCAATACATTGTTGTTTTGAGTCTTATCATACAAAAAGTTCCCCGGATACTGAAGATTTTCCTCTGCATCAGTATTTTAGGGACTTCAACCTTTTTAAATTAAGATTCGTAATTTACGAACAAGAAACGGGTTAAAATAGACGCGTTTCTCGGTGCTAAATCATTCGTCTCTGGATCCGCAAGGTCGCCACGTCAAAGTCTCTATAGACAGCAAGCACACTCCTATTTATGCCACGGGCTTATTACCTATCTATGGACATATTTACCTAACCTATGCGACTATAAAAGAGGCTTGATACTCACAAGCATCATAGCTGAATGTCGCTTGAGAATTTTGTGGCACTGGCTCTTTTTGCATGTGGTCGATAAGTCCACAGAGCTCACGCATCTCAGAATTCATTTGCCTCGGCAAGGCGTTTGAGTAAGCTTTTTCACGAGCCTCGGTCTCATGAAAACGGCCTGCCAATTAGTCCAATTCAAGACGCAACTACTGGCCAGAGACAGAGAAAATTTTTACGGTTAGGGACACAAGCAGTACAGACGCCTTATCGTTGTATTACATCAGCATTTTTTTGTAAATGAACAAGATATATACATAGATTATATACCTATATATATGTTTCAGTGCAAAAATATATTTAATACTACTCACGTGAATCTAACTACCTTAGAAATGTACAGACATAACAAGCTCGCTTCACAAGTTTACTCATGCCATGCGCGCATAGGTGGCGTAGCTCGTATGTTCACATAATCACTCACAACAACTACATTCTGGTATGCTCCCGTAACCAACAGTTAACATCACTCTTTGATATTTTTACAATTTACAATAATGTATTATCTTCATAGTTTTCTCCTTATATTTTATATTCAGCCAAACACTCTAGTAGCTCAAAAAATCTATACAGCGACGTAGTGTAGACTTTAGCATTCCAAAGAGTTGCATATAGGGTAGCAATTCTAACGGCTTTTACGTCAACTCACCATTGTTGGCCGATATGCCGAGCCAAAAAGGAGAGTAGAAGTCTAGATGTGATGTACTCTACCAATCCCGCTCACCATCAGATTATATCGTATTTTGAAAGTACACGTCATTACATAGTCAGACTGTTCTTTGCCTTCGGAGCAACATGGACCATTTATACATTGATACATACACTCTCTAATGCTAAAGCATATACACCCAAGCACACTAAAATTAAGGTCACAAGAAGGTCACAAAAGAAAAAATGAGAAGATGAAATATTGTCCTTGTATTCGCTGGGTTCAAAAACGCACCACTTGTTAAAGTAATAATCATCGGCTTGTTCCTCAGCTGTGACCCCTTCCTCTGCTTGGAGCCTTTCGAACACGAGGACGACACATTACCGATGTCTTCAACTATTAAATCTGTAAAATTTTTGCGAAGATTGTGTATAAGGTAGAGGTTAGATATTTTCAATGCTTAAAAAGTGGACTGCTATTGGATAAGCTTTTCTGCCCATATTTTGTCAAAGCTGCTCCTTTCTTCCCGCGGTTCGGTTTAGCTATACACTACTTGTGCCAACTCTACGTTAACTAGAATCAAGCTAGGATTTGCACCTACAAACCGGGGAAAGTTAAACAAATCAGTAAGTAACATTACGAAACCAAGTGCTGCAATTTTAATACGACAAGAGAAGCGGGAAGATAATAAAAGTGTAACAATTTATATATATTGTGCCTATATATAGTAGATTTCTAAAGTCAATAATAAATTCCAATCGATGATCCTTCAATAATGATATTATGCAATTTATTAATTGAACCCGTGTGACACAAAATCATTATTATTTAAAAAAAAGGTTGTCTCTACATTTATAGTCAACACAGGGATATCAAAAGAAATTTTTGAATTTCATACAAACTGAACTTCAAATTGAATACAAAACGCTTCTATAGAAATGAATATTTGTTAATGTGGTTACCCTGGTTTGATGTATAAGGACCAGCGTATACAAAATGTATACTCCTTGGCCAAAGCGCATCACACCGATCTACATTTGGAGCATTTTAATAGCTCGAATGAAAAAAAAATAGCACTTTAAAGTCAAATAATGCTTTTCAATTGTCTTCAAAATTGGTCGCAGGAATCCCGTGCTTGACTATTTCTTCCGGTGATACACAATAGTAAGCCAAGTCTAGAAGAATTAGAATGTGTATCAATGAAGGCTGGCAAGTATGCGTGTATGACTCTCGCTTCTACTGGAGGGACTCTAGTTGAAAATTTTATAACCGCGGGGTCCGATAAAGATAGAGTCCATGTATCTGCAGTTGGTGTAGAGGCTGTGGGGAGCTGTCCTTTTGGCGAGCATCTGCGCCGTACCTTTGTCCACCTGCAGACGGGATTCACGTAGATCCCAAGTGGACTTAGCGTTCATCTGACGCAACTCCTTTTCGAATACAGATGAGGAACTAGTTGATTCAGCATACATTGATGCAGGGCGATCACGGCGTGATCGACTTGTGACCCGTTCACCTGAAGCACGGAAGTTGCAATGAGTCGTATGTTCTAGAGTGACTATCTGCATCATGAGACTCCTTAAGCAGTAACCACACCTGTTACGAACGACTTAACTCTATTTCAAGTAATTAAACCCTACCTCATGGCAACTTTGTTATATGTTCCTATTGTTTAGTGAATTTAGCCTAACGGGTAGCATAGCCATTACCGCTTGCTAAGCAACAATAGCGCTAGCACTAGCAAGTAAATTCGTCAATTTAGATAAAGCCGAAAACAAATAACATATGTACGTCTAACAGTTCTACGTTACTCATGTTTTTATGCTAATCGCAGCCTAATGACAAGGTTTTGCATTTCTTAGAAGAAGCATTTTGCTTATATACCAACTGAAGACGTTGGGCGTCCCAGATAATATCATTGATCAGATTACAGTATACCTAAATTTAACTAACACAACGTTAAAATTTTTTATAAGTATAGTTTCTAATATGGTTTGTAGTGAGTCTTAATAAATTCTATTATGCTGTCTTTAGCATTCAACTATGTGCATTTTACTTCCTGCGAGTTCCTTAGACTTCTTTTCAGGGCTGATTATCAACCAACTCCTAGTGTACACAGTATTGCTTTTGCGTTGCTTCGAACCCAACGTGCGTCACAGATGGCAACGCATGCGCAAATGCAGGAAGCTACGAAGCTCGACAAAGCTCTTTGCACTAGTAACATCTAACGGCAGCTTATATGATTTACAAATACTATCATAACTCCCTATTTCAGCCTTTGGGTGTTTTTACTCTCTTCTGTCCACCTTCCGTCCAAAATAAAAAAAGATAACAATCGCCTGCACGCAATTGTTGTTACCCTGGTTGATGTTGCAGTCGAGCTCGGTGGCTTGGTGCATTCATATGCGCCTTGCGACTGGAGAAGCTCGTAGGTACGCGGGTTCGATCCCCGCCGCTGCACATTTACATTTACATGGAATCCGTCTTACGGAGTAATGCAAAAACTGCTACCCTGAACGTTAAATGTTGGCTGATGGTCAGCCTTAAAAAATATTTTTTTTGATGTGGCAAAGCATGACTCTTTGATTAGACACGACAGTTCAATGAGCCGTCGGCGTGGGCTAATAAAACGGGTGATTGGCAGTGCGTTAATCGAGAGGACGTGTTGCACCCTGCTCAGTTAAAAGGTTTTTTGAATGTGGTGGTTCGCCTGAGGAATCCTTTCTATTTAGGATGCCGTAGGTTAAACACTTCAAATAAAAGGCAACGCTTCTTTTGAATGATTCTCCTAAGTTACCAATGCACCCATTTAGATAAAAAAAAACCGTCGTATAACATGTTATAGAACTCCAGTGACCTTACGTCTCGAAATCAAGATAAAAGTAACAATAGGTGTCGTATACCTATATGCAAACATATGTTGAGCCTAGAGGTTCGCAATCGTGTACTACTGTAATATAATTGTCTATCGTAAAGTTTATTCTGAAGTTTCTATAAATTGTAAATTTGTAGAAACGGAATGAGTTTTGTCTCGATCTAGTGTACTGCCTAGACCAGGTAAAACACCTTTCCTTAAGTATCTTTAGTTTAAAGCTCCTTCATAAATACCGAAACTTGATACAAAATGGTTTCTGTTACATCTAAGTGTACAAGCAAAAGAAGACATGAGGGACCGTGTCGCTTTCAACGCCAAGCTTACCGAATTATTTCAACCGAATTCATCTTTCGATATACCAACCCTTTTAATATTATCACAATTTTAACTTACAAGCAGGAGCTGTCGAACCTACGGACGAAGTTTGGCATATCGTCTGTGATTGTAGGTCAGATCTATCTGTATGAAAAGATGTATTTCGGATGGAAGACTTGTAGCGCTTCTCTATGTCATCCAAGGCGCCGGAATATAGCGATGTTCCAAATTTATGGTTATCATTGTAGATGCGAGTCAACGGGCGGTGCCAGTTGCTCATTTTGATGACTGGCGCAAATCGTCTACGAAAGCAAAGTAAGGATATAGAGTCAGAAAATCTGTCCTCACTCCTTTTTTACGCGTGATACTATATACTTAAGAAGCTGACTAATTTCCAATTTCACTATCAACCAATAACTCGCATACCACCTACCAAAGGCCCGAATCTTAAGTACCGTATGCACTTTTCTGATTCCACTTCTCAGAGACGCAACTTTTCCAATACTCTGTTTGGTTATAACACTATATTAAACGTTATACGAAGGCGTTATCATATAATTTGAATATCAAATCTACAGTCTGTTTGGTAACCACAATAATATTTGCTAAAGTGAACTTTACATCACACCAATATAACAAATGTTCTGAAGATTCCGTAAAATCTAATCGTCACTTCACAGAGTGCTTCCACCTTAGAACATGCATTAAGGTCCTTAATAGTGGAACTCCTTCGCGTACTGGTTGCTCTTCCACAAGTGAAAATGAAGGTACCTTCGTAAAAGCAGTGTTTACCACGAGTGTCTCTGGCAAATTTCTTAACGCGCGCGCTTTCGGGATGCACGACCGATGCAGTGTTCTGGTCCGACCGTTGTGTCGGCCCCTTTCGAGTGAGAAGAAACGACGTCGGTGCGTCCCTCCGTGACACTTAATATAGAAATAAAGGCCGAGGCCAACAGTAACGCCAGCAACCTGCCAACCAACTGCTGCACCTGGGTCATCCATTGCTAGAAAGAACACGATATACGAAACAGAAGGATTAAAACACATTAAGTTTTATTATAATGTCTAAGACTAACGCCATAAGAACCAGCCTATTTGGTATCCAAGCATTATGCCAGACTTCATTTTGTGTAATTCAATAATAATAAAGTCAAACGTTGTCTCTATCTTGGTGTTTAAAGTTTGGAAAATAGAAAGCATGGGGTAGTGCTCTAAATTAAACGTATGCTATAAATAGAATTACAATTGTTACAACAAAACACACTTTTAGATTCACTGTCCGGTAACGTCGTTGGAGCTTTTTCTGATATTGACTTGTTTAATTAAATCCCCTTTTGAGGTAGCCGGGAGCCATGGCCACTAAAACAATTATATTCTTTTTACAACTGACTCGACCATTCTGTGAATCCTAGTATCATGAAAACGCCTGACCATAACTGTGAGTATACATTCTCAATGCTAAAGGTAGAGATTATCTTGGAAATAATATTAAAGCAACCATATGTGGTTTTTTTTAATAATGTTCACAGCCCAATGTGTTCGCCATCACATTATGCCCATTTTACGTCGACTAAAGCTAACATCTAAACCCTCGCTGTGGTCTATCAGTAATTCGTCGCTCGCTTCATTTTATTCGATTCAGACAAAGGTTTGCGAGCTGGGCCGACGGACCTTCGAGAAAAGGCTGAGGTCAACATCAGCTAGACGACTGTAGATATGTCCTCCGGCACCTCAAACAATAGAGTGGTAGAGAGCAAGTTAATGATCTTGCATTTCGTGTTAGCATTGAGTGCGAGAATGCCGAGTGTGTAAGAACACCAGAATGGCGTCCTGCTGGATGCTTAGGCTACATATCTTTAGACAAACTACGTAGGTTCGACGTCATTGCCGAATGCCCGTTTCGAAGTCGGCGATTATGCAAACGGCCAGAGGGAGGGGCACGATTCGTCTGTGTCGAGAAGGCCAAGAAAAAGAACTTACGGCTCGTCCATTGAAAAGAGCAAAGGGTTTCTTTCTAATGTGTTTGATACGGTGCCGCCAAAAAACACTTCAGTCAGCCGCTCTTTCTTTCCAATTTATTTCCCATTCTTACAACCGTTCTACTTTCATGCATTAGGCGGCTAGTTGCTCTGATGAATCCCACTACATACCTCGTATGTAGTGCGTTTGTATGCCTATGCGTGAGTCTATGGCGAAAGGGAGCCCAAATAAAGAGAACATTCATGAATAGAACCATTATACTGATTACGTGGCGAACAGAATACGGGACGAATTCTGGATGTTATGGCTTGCATATTGCATGGCTTGGCACGAATGGTCACCCGACGGTGCCAGAAAACCACTCTGACGGCCGCTTCTCGTAGAGATGAAGACTACCGCAAGAAAGTTGCTTTGAGCCACAGTTGCGACGCCGACCACAAGAGATCCTTCTTGAATATGTATCCCACTGATAAAATCGAAACGAACCGCCTAAAGCTGAATCTTATTCACGGCAAAAATTCAGGTTTATATGAACACAATACCTAGAGTGCGCACACTTTATTTGATTCCGGAATTAGTATGATTCTTTGCCGACAATTGATCGGGATGAATAGTAATGTAATAGGTGATTATATAGGTCAAATAAATGAAAAGATGCTTCCCAGTTTGCTAAAACTTTAAAAGAAACTGAAATTCAAAGCTCAATATTTTCAAGAATAGTGCTTGGACAAATGAGGTTAAACCAAATGGGGTCGAAATGCTCGAATGTGGTTACGTGTCAGACTGTAATATAACAGCGTTTATTTCTGCCGCCTAGTATCTACAGTAAATTAAGCATGCGCTGCACTCTACAAGCATTTAAATCTATCTGTCTATGAGCGTTATCGTCTATGAATATTGTTGATGTTGGCGTCAAATCCCTCTAACAAGTTATGGTAAGGCAAATACAAAATTATACTAATAGCTAGTTGAACTATTTATATAGTAGCTCAATGGTTTTTGCCATAGCCCCTATGAATTTTTTAAAGTCTATACAGAAACTGACAAAATGCGTCGCACTAAAAATTCAACAGGTTTAACATGTTTAACAGGTGATGCAATTCGAATTCGTTTTGAGTGCATAATATGAATAATAAAACAATGAATCATAGTTATTCCTATGTCAAGTAAACTGATATTTTAAAACTTCCAATCAAAGGCGAAGATTTATTTAGTAAACAACTGAGACACATATGCACATTATTTAGTACGCAACCGAGCGGCTTTTTGAGCGTGCGATCTTTTTTGACAGTGATATCTTCAATAGTAGTACGATCTGGCCGAGTCCTTTGGCTGATTTCTTTCCTACTTGCACTTCGTGACTTGCTGAATAACCTGAGTTCATCTGTTTTTTTTGTGCAAAGTAATTTTTAATCTTGCTCAACTAAAAAAACGACAAATAATAAGTTAATAGCCATATATTTTCACCTTCGATTTCTCAAACCATTCATTTTGCGTTTTAAAAAGATAAGCTACATCGATTGCACCACTGGCAGATTTGCTTAATTCGAAAAATTAGAAAACATGACAAAATTTGAAGATTAGTGCTGTAAATATGGAACGCTATCAGAAATGATTGATGCGAATCGCCAAAGCACCGGAACATAATGAATAGATTAAACACACAATAATTTGTTTTCATATGGAACCTTATGTGGCCACTTGCGATAACCCAACGAACAAAGTACATTGTTCTTTATTATTGGAGGCTATAATTTTCTTGCACATATTCATAAATAATATCTAGTAGTAAAAAGGCGGAGAAGGGGAAATGGTTGCAGTGAGTGTTTTATATTTTCGCAAGTAATTTTGATTAAATAGCTCCACTGATTTACCAGCAATTTTCATCAATGCCATCTCCACTGATGTACAAACACTTAAATCTTTCTTAGGTGGAAATCTCTTAGCTGTTGACTTCGTGACGTGTTTGCTGCAAAACGATTGCGGAGAAAAGTTTTTTCACGGCCTGCTTTACGAATGATGGTCTAATGGTTCGATATATGCACTTATACAGATATGTCTTGTAAATTAGCAATTATCATAATATAACAGCTTTTTATTAATTACTGATTATTAATCATTGACAGTCTTATAATTACTAATTGATAATTACGTCACCGCCTTATTGCTTATTCAATACCTCTTTGATGGGTTTACCAATTGAGTCACAAATAAGGATCTACCAAGCTTTCTCCGTAATAACTAAAACATTTCAACCAGAATGGCTCGGAAAGGACACGTTAGAGAAATCGTCTTCACCAGGGACCCTTTTCATCTTTCTTCTGGGCCACTATCTTTAACTCGTGTCAAACTGCCCAATTTTTGGTTTATAGGTAGTACACGTGTGTGAGATTTATTAGATTTGAACGTTAGCTCAGCAGATTACATTTGACTGCCAATTGTGAAGAAGCTGTGCGACCCAACACTGCCTTGCGTGCTCAGTAGGTTTGAGACCTGTCCGGCAATAGGTCTTTATTGTGTTCAATGCCCAATAAGGCACTCCAACCCAATCAACTACTACAATAAACACCAAGAGCGAGTTGTTGCTTTGCTAAAACTCATAAGAAAATATGTATACTATCTTCCCTTGCTACTAACGTAAATTAATTACGCGAATTGACCCGAACCAAACTACCGCGTATTCTACTATATTTTACATGATATTTTATAGAGTCGCGTACCATTAAATACTTTATTATTCTCCGGTACGGTATCTAAGTATTTAATCTTCATACCGTTATTAGAGTTGATTTTCACGACCAATTTAGTATGGATTTCAGTTTTCAAAGTTCTGCCCGAAGGAAGCGGTCTAACGCTTTAAATTACCCTATCTGGTAGCACAACATAAACAATACCTATTTTCTCTTGAAGTTGACGTAGCTATCGTAACAAATGTCTCAAATCCGTGTGCAGCTTATATAGTTTAATAGGTCATGAGTATGGTATTTTGAGCCCTATCTATACGTTGGGTGTATTATAATTTCATTGAATCGATCTTTGTCTGCCTGTCGTTTTTTACCTGCCCGTTTTATGATAGATTTGGTACAATAGATTTGACCAATTACAGCACAACAAACAAAGCCGTCACGCGAATCATTTGTGACATATAAGGTGCGTGCACTTAAGAAAAAACTTGCAGAAACAGTGCGTGACACCCTCCCTTATGCGCCATCGTAGCGCCGAGGAGGACGCGTTGCGGAGGACGCACGACTTACTTTAATCGATAACAGCAGAACGACTCTCGAAGAAGCAACATTAAGGTGGGATATAAACAGAGCGGAATCGCTTGTTAGAGGATAGTTGAGCTTTTCGCTGTTTTCTTAGCTACAAGCAGCTTCACTGCGTGCCCTTCTGCAGCTTTATTTAACTCTTCCTAACGAATGAAGGAGATAACTAATTTAAGGACAAAAGAAAGTAAAGAATCGGCATCTTGTCCTAGATGTTAACTCCCGACTGCACGGTCTCTTTTCGTTCGTTTGTGCTCACGCGTCTCTACACCGAATCCCGTAGCAATTCTTGACATCCAAATTTTTTAGTTATGACAAAAACGTAACTAAAATATAAAATATTTTGAAGTACCAATATTAAAACTATAGCTAGTCTATGCCGAAAAAAGGTTGATGTGCTGATATCTTAATTAATCCCAGTGCAATCTAGCATAATCTGGATAAGTCTGGATAAGTTTTTTCCTATGCTAAAGATTATGTATGCTTTCATGAAAATTAATATTGTTTTGTGTTCCATAACTGTGAAGCGTATGTAAAACTGCATGAATCGTCAGAAAATGAGAGAAAAAATGTGATAGAGAGAGTGTAAGCAATGATGATTAAATGTAAGAGACAGTTCATTGCTTTGGTCTATCGTTAAAGTGCTACGACAGCCCACTTTGTTCGGCTGAAGATGAATGGCGGATCCGCAGCTCTGTAGCACGAATGAGGTAATGTGCAGCTGCTATAACGTCTGAGGAAAAGAACAGACGGACCATAGGTTTAGCTTCACTTTATAGCAACGCTCACAAACATATATATTGAAATTTAACACTATTACTTTAATTTCCGGTATAAAACTAGACATTCGATAAAACAATCTTGAAGTTAGGTTCACCAAGGAGTGCAGGCCCGAAGTGTGGAAAGATCTTAAAAGGTCTCAAAAACAGATTCATAGGCATAATTTTCGATCAGGTATTGTCGTTAACAGATCGCGTTGATACCACACTCAATAAGCCACTGTTAAATCTTTTCAGCCAGATAAATTCTTTAAGTATATTCAGTATAATATCGAATATACTAGAAGTAGACAATTCTTAGCCTGCGCAAAAAAGGAGTTTAGGCTCTTATGTGTAAAACCGTAAGATGCATAAGGCGCTATTGCATATATACCAATCGTAAGGCGTAACATAACCCCTAAAATCGGCGGTACAAGATGACGCCTAGAATTCTTAATTTACAATGGCCAGACTTTAAATAAGATATAGTAGTAGGTAAGGTAGTGATTGCAATTTGGCGACCCACGAGGCGCCGCCAAATTGCTCACAAAGAAAAGCCATAATTGCCAAATAGCATTGCGCTGCAAAACCTTTGTTACTATGTATCTTATTAAGTTTTTTGACGAACTCGTCCAAATAAGATCCGGCTTCAAAAAGTTTGATATCTAATTTTTTCAATAATTTGGTGATTTATGGCAGCTCTAGGTTTTAAGTTTTTTTCTAAAATTACGTCTGCTGCTTGGTTTAGGTTAAGAACCCATTGCTGCAGCTTTTTGCGACAGTAACTAAATCGAATATTCAAATATTAGCAAACATACATTACTTTTCATAGAAAATATAATTAAAATGGAGATATTTGATGGTCCAAGTGGCTATCTTCGTCAACATGTAATGTATCCACCGCTGAACACATTCTGCGCAAAAAACCAAAATAGACTTTGTTCCCACTTTTTAAGGTATCTAGGGCAGTGCACTATAGCATACATTTACGTTAAAATGCCATCTGGCGCTCGTCGTCTTTCCTATTCAATGGAGCCTTGTATAGGGTTGAACTAATGAAGTCATTTACTTACCATAAGCGATACAAATGTCATCAAATTCAATGAAGAGTTAATTATGGTCAACAGAGGTTCGTCACATGAATATTACTCATAATAATGGCGCCCCTTGCGAAGTAAGATCGAACAGAGGTGAAATTGTTTATATAGATTTCAAATGCAACCTATTTCGAAGATATACCTAAGAAGCTATTACACTGAAATAGAAATAAAAACAAACAATCTGTGGTATTCGGCATAAGCACTAATTGTAAGAAATTATCATATGAGATCAGGAAATCTTTTCCAGACTACATTTATATCCACCTTCGGACGGAAACATCTGCACTAAGATTTGAGATGTATACTCAATGCTGTATGTCTAACTAAAGATTTAATAATTGGTTTAATTGACATTAAACCATCTATAAATAACCGTATTAGCAGTGTGAACACGCTAATTTAACTGGTTAATCATCGTTCGCTCATTAGTTTGTGCTACCGCCGAGAGATGGCGCTCAGAACTGTTCAGTGTCGGCCGCTCACGGCAGCAACACTCCGCTGGCAGAAATGCTGAACGGAGGGAGTGTCTACACGGGGAAGCGTTCACGATCGTTTAATGCGGACCCTCACTCGCAGAAGGGTTGCCCGGCAAAAACCAAATTCAACTAAGCCGTACTTGTCTGACAGGTGGGGAAGCTTTATCTATGGGGAGCGTCATCCGAACATACTGATTCAAACTATCCGTTCTTGGCTAGCCGAAGTTGGTGCAGTTAAGCAGGACGACGCATCAACGTCTCCAGTGACTACCTATAGTTTGCCGTAACGAAACGAAGAAGGGTAGATCGAACTGAGAAAATCAGTGTGTTTAACTTTGTCGGGAATTGAGCGTGGCACCAAAACTTCACGAAGTAAGTGCTCCGAGGTATTCTGTGCAGTTCTTTAGCGTACCCGTCTTCGTTGCAAGAGAGAAATTGATTGTAATTGTGAATATGTTATTCTCCGTGGTTTGAGCAAAGAAGAATTTGGCCGACAAAAACGCAGCTATCACTGTAAATATAATGATGTTTGGCAAAACGATACGATTAGGTAAAAAGAATAACTGTAGTGTGTACAAATAGTGACTGTACGAAGCGATGTATAGATAGGGATAGCTGCTACCGCTTACATTTCCGCTCGCCAGGACGCGATTGCGCATCAACTCGTCTCTGGTTGCAGGTAAAGTGACGCATTATACAGCGGAAATTGCGTCAAAAAGAATAAGCCGTTAAATACCGGCGATTTTTCATACGCGATGGATCTTTTATTGCAGATAATTCATCATGCAGGTGAATTAAGCGCTTAGTGTTTTCCTAGAATATGAGAAGATGTCGTTTTAAGAGATATGACTGTCAAGGTCTGGCTAAAGGAAAATTATTTTAAGCACTGATTCCTAATTATATATGGAAAGATCAATCAAAAATCGAATCTAGTCGACTGCAGGATTATTAAGTTCGGTTCTTTTCCTTTATCACGCAAACAAGACGAGTCTTTTAGCATCGAGCCCGACAAGGTTACAGTCGCGTGATGCTGCATAATTACTATGGTATATTATAATATTAAGTGGTGCATATGGGTGAAATATTATCAAATGGCTATCGAAAGTTTTTGACATATTTTCCACACTGTCGCCACATACTAATAAAAAATGCGATCTCTCGGCGATCGGTGAATTCGCCACAAAATTTACCTTTGCTAGGTACAGATAGACCTGATTTTTATTCTTTTAATGTATTTCTTTGTCTTACCGGTAAGAAACGATTGACTGTTTTTATAACTCGTCACGCCTACCACCCCAAGCGCGGTCAATTGGATGCTGATTCTGCGATGAATCACGCAAATACATTTGCACAGGAGTGTTGTTGGTTGAATACACAGGAAGCCTGTCCAGGACAGATGTTAACTCAATTCTGCAAGTATCAACAGGGCGAAATGGGCTATATTTAAAAGAAAGTTGATATTGTAGAGTATTAAACTATCTATTTCAGTTAAGACAGTATATGAGTTAAATAATGTACGCGGTGTTTATTCTATGCAAACAGAATTTTTCAATAAAGCTTTTCAACCGAGCTTAGCGTAATAGAAACTAATATGAGGAAATACCTGACTATTTCCCCATAACATCAACAAATAATTAGGTTCCGTAAAAAGATCATCCGAAGTTCCTTTTAAAACGAATTTACAAAATCAAAAGTCATATGGCGATACAGCGATTAAATAGCTATTATACTTTCTATTTACTTCCTCTATACTTGTATTATAACTATATGAGCCCTGCTCCTCATATGATTCTCAGTGTTAAGCGAAATATTCCTGCCTGACTCTTGTGTTTGTACCGCCTGCATGGCTGTTGAGCCACTTTAGTAGCTCAAAAAAATCTCCTTCCAAAATGATCTTTGCACTCCGCATCCTCAGAATTACAAATAAATAAATTTCACACACCTGTTCGGAACTGCTTGAAGTTCGATCTATATGTAGAAACGATTTCTAAATTATTGCCAATGCTCCGTGATCTCCGTATTAATCCTTCAGTCGTTGAGCTCTGCTTCAAAGTATGAATTAACCGAGCCCGTCGGCCAATACCGAGCGGAAACATACCGATCGACTTACATAACCAACATAGCGTTGTACAGTTAGGCAATATACAGAGATGGCCCCTTTTATGGTACATGACCATATAAGAACTTCTCGGCACAATTATCACCATCTCATCTAGGACGTTATTTGCCGCTAGTCCTGATCATCGCGAGTGTTGCTGTTTGCAAACGACCCTGTGCTTAACGACTTCAAATGCTCCTCCGAACAGCAGAAGAGCTACCAGTAGTAGACATAACAGTACAATACAAAATCCACTAAACACGTATTCAGTGCAGTGCAAAACGTGAGCAGCGTCACGCATCGATCTCCATCGGCTAGCGTCATTAAGCATTAGACGTCAGTGCACCGTTCTGCAGATTGCTGTCCACGAATATGTGGAATTAACAGGATTAATAGAATTAGCAGGAACAGAATGGGATCCCCAATGCAACGATGCTGAGCCGTCGACCGTGCTTTAACTCGAGAAAACGTAACGTTTCCTTGCCCCGCTCGTTCACTTCAATTCGAAAGTATATTCACAGGGCTAAGGAGACACTGAAATGGTACCCATTTTTAATGACATTAGATAACAATACATTCACACGGTGCGCGTTGTACATACTTTCTCCTGACACATATTATTTTTAATCGTGGCCTATACAGTATATATATATATATATATATTCAAAAGAGCAAAGATATATAT
>MNPL01000142.1:0-68008 GCA_002081605.1 Tropilaelaps mercedesae
TATATATATATATATATATATATATATATATATTGTAGTGCGTGATAGGCGACTGTCCCAACTGATTGCGAAGTATCGAAGGACTGGTAGTCAATTTGATGTCATTTTGTTGATCGTTTCGCGATGTGTCGTCTACTGATCTGCCACAACTGGACTATTGAACTCTACCGTTTTTCCTTTTTCTCCTATTTCGATCGTGGTCGTTATCGCCAGTCTTGGTCTTATTTAACTACCGACTAATATACTGCAAATGTTTTAATCAGCCTACGATTTTTCTATAGGGCCAATAACAATAAATGCGAACTTAGGGTGCTCTTTCATGGTAGTAAAGCAGCTCGCGTCTATTAACAACACACATAAGAATAACGTAATTCATTTGGGCTTCATTAATATACTGTTAAAATTGTAAATGTAAAATTTTCTCGCAATACAGTATAACATTGACAAGAAGTTACAATTCGCTGACTTAGGTACGTAAAAAAGTCGTGTTTCCAAAGTCTTATTCCATTTTCAACAAAGTCCTATCCGTTTTTTTTAGCTGTTCGTGTAATACCATATGACAAAGTTGATAAAATTACTGCAACTTCGAGTGTTTGAGCCTACAATACCTCAGTATGCCCCGAACACTAGACTTAAAAATAACCTAGTAATCATGATGACGGCTTGTAGGAGGGAAAGGCACAGATTCATTTTTATCAGTAAATGGCTCTCACGCCACAGGAACTCTCTGGAACGCCTGCCCATAAACGCCATAGCTTCGAAAGTTATTACTGGCTAACAAGTAGGAAAATATGTGACACGTTTCGACGTCAATAGATGCTCCATGGATAACGAAAATATGCCTGTTCCCTCTGCAAGCGTTTGCGCAGAAATATGTCAGCCTATTGTGTCCTGCTTCAGTTCGACATGCTACCTATGCTATGCAGCGTACTCAGGTATTTTCTGAAAACAGCACAATTGCTGTGATGCATACCTACAACATGCGCTCTCCACTACAAAGCGCCCTGCTGTCTTCGTTTAGCAATTGCAATAGCTACGCCCTAAAGGCCTCCTCGTTTCGGCCTATCGCGACAGCTATTGCACAGTTGGAAAAGTAGTTATTATTGTTCAATTTGCTTTCAGAAGTTATTGAATTTTCCTTCTTTACAGTTTGGAGGGTTACCTAATATAAAAAGAGATAAAATACATAGGTAAAGAGGTAAAGTACATAAAATACATCATCTATAGCCTTAAGGAGTATGCATTAAAATTATAACTATCACATAACCGCTGCAGATGTCGCCTGGGAACAAAATTCGCTTAACGATGTATGACAGCTGATGCAGCTTGCCTGCCCAATAACCGACCTCTACGTTCAAGGCATCAGGCAACATGCGCCGTACGAACTGGAGGATGCACCTAAAAGACGACGCTCTTCACTAGTGTCTGGGGGCGACCGTGTCTTCTGGCGGTAACTCCGCCTGCTACCTAGCTCTTCGGTTGGCACAGTCTGGAGAAGTCGGACTTACAAGCAGCTAGAACTACAGAGCGCAGCCATAGCAAGGCTAGCACACTTTGTAGCGGAAATGAGAGCTTCGTCTGTAACAACGACAATGATCAAGACGAGGACTATTTTTACACCGAGACCGCTCAGAGTGGCGGCTATAACTCTATGACCTTACGCGTGAACGCTCCTCCAAATCGCGTGGTCGGGCGGTGGTGCCGGCATGCGGCCAGCCGTTCATGACTGTGCCGTAAGGGGTCTCTCCGCTGAGAGAATGTTGGTCCGCGATAGTCCCGCATAGCGAGACAAGTTGAAGGAAAAAGATAGCGATTACAGCACAACTACTTGTACTACTACTATTATTATTTTTATTATAGCCAGTGTTATTCGCATTCGTGTCTGAATGAATGCATTCCGCGTATTGACTTGTGGCCAAATAAAGGGATTGTCGTTTGTAGCTAGTTTGGGCAGATCAAGAGGTCGGGAAAGAACTCGCAAAACAGGACCGTCTGAGAGCCAAAACAGGGAGGCCCTCCAGCTACGCTTTATCCCCGCTAACATGGCAGAGATCCGAACAGTTCGCAGTTGACTGAGCCAAAATGAGCGCCTAGGGGAAGAACCCGACTACGAACACTATTTGCAGACTACAGAGGAAGTACCGAACTATGGCCTGGCGATGGCATTATACTCTGCCAACCTGGTATGGGCTCTGACTATTCAACACGAACAAACGTAGTTGTGACGCACAAACGCCAAAATGTTTTTACTATAGGCGAGCATTAACGAAAAAATAACCTCCGATCTTTGATCTCGTCTATGCTACATTACGCGAGTTGCATACGTAAGTGCTTCATTCAAAACCGTCATTATAGAAAGGAATTCGATTTAAATAAGAATGGCCGAATCAAAGAGAACAAATAGCCTCCGAGAAAGACCGGGGGACAGTTTCTGTTTCCCGGTCTTAAAAAGGTGTTTGATACGGTCTCCATCAGACCTGTTCAAATCTTCCTCATTAGGTTATTGTTTCTAGAACGTTAAGATTGTAACACACCTATTTCTGCCAAGGGCTTTCAAATGGCTTTTAGACGCATGGCGGTGTTGTGACAGTACCTCGTCACGGTTCTTGGAAGTTCTTGTAAACATATGCTCGTAGCTTATACATAACTTATATCACCTACTAGGGTTTTGATATATATTTTTCCATTCATTCCGACTCGTCCTTTCCTCTGCTCATTGGTAGTGTACCCACATATTTTGTACTCAACGCCAGTCAGGGCAGCTTGACAACGTCGTACAGTTGCCAATTGGTGCCAATTTTTCGCATGAAATATATTTAGACTCATAAGCGCCTTCTCATTCACGGATTTTTCACCGTTCTTCAAGTCATGAAAAACGTCACTTAAATGTCGAAAGTCAAGTCTTATATAATATAGTTACTGTTACTGCAACAAACATTTGTTGATGTTTGGTGCGGCACTCATAGTTTTCGTCGACTTTTGAGTCCACCCAGATTTGCCCGGTATAGGAGAGTCCGAAACGAAAATAGGGATGTTAGGTTATTGAAGTTTTTAAATAATTTTTATGGCTACACTAATAATAATAATTACACATTTGCTATTGTAATTATTAATATATCTTTTATTATAAATATTATTATTAGCGAACGATTTTCATATTAAGAGATATGATGAAAGGGCTAAAAAATAGCTAAGCCTAAGGTTTTGGCCAAACCAAATGACTTAGTGTTGTCTACTAAAACCTGATACGGTAAGGAATATTGTATAGACATTTTGTGGGCTCATTTATGAATATTTAACCTAATTAGCCGATATAAACTCGTCTAGTGTTCTTAGATAGAAGGATGGCCTCCGATTTTCCGTAACATCATTCAGCTTTCTGATGTGTTTGCTTACATTGTTTGGATCGGTGAGGTGGATTTAAATTAAGATGTGGTAACGTTACGTTGCATGTTATCTAGCGCTTGTATTCGGAAATTCAGTCCGTCATCTTGCGAATGCATCCACAATTGTGCATTACGAGTCAGCTACTAGATACGGTATGAATAAAAAGCAAAAATCCTATCGACAGTGCTATTACATTTTATTCATTTGCTACGCTATTAAATTAATTAGATGGTTGTCAAGCCTTGCCGTCATGCAAACTTCTCCTGCACAATATTAATTAAAATAAAAAAAATTTAAGTCATACCATGCACGAAGTTTGTTAACGGGACGTCACCAAACCTCGTTCGGCACCTCGTCGGTAGCGACTTCACGCGTGACCATGAAAGACCTTCATTTGTGCCATCGTGACAACCCCAATTTGAACTATGACGAGAGCGGAGCGGTTAATCAAAATAAATATAAAAAACGACTCTTTCCCCGTGGGAACACGCATGACTTTGGCTTCGAGTTGTCGTGGCATCACCATAATCAAGGTCAGACACGCCGCGAATGTCAGTAGATATAATGATACCCGGTCATCATCATCCGTCAGACCAATATTTCTCATCAGAATACATACTTCAGTATCAAACTCTTGGGCGCATTCACACAGCATCGCTAGTCAATGCATTTTTGACAAGCAGAGCTCTACTCCGTTTCTAATGAAACCTTTTAAAAAGGAAGCAACGCTCATTCAACTCAATAATTGCGTTTTTTTTTCTGTAACCCGGTCAGTCAAATATTTTTATGTTGACCGAAATTAATATTATTTCGCTTGTCCTTTTTCCGCTAATCTTTTGCGAAGATTCAGTCTCTCAACAAATAGCGGACCTGTTTACAATAATAACATACAACCACCTTGTTGCAACATATCGAGCCACAGACAGTCCGCATTTACAGGTGGAATTCGAATAAATGACACCTGTTAAAAAGATATTCTCGTCAAAAACAATTATTGAACGATTGTTATTATTTTCACATTAGAGAGACACACACGCTGCACTACTTATCTTGACAGATCAAGCACTATAAAACGTCCTAGATTGAATAATATGATTACTACTGGCACCCGTAAATACATCCTTCTAGCCGAAAAATACGACTAATATTCATATAAGTCGTTTGTGTTAAAAATTTCAGAACTGAGAAATTCTATTTGATTTATTCAAAATAAGTATTTGGTGACTGCTGTTGGGAATTTTCATGTTAAAACGAATATTACCGACACTATCTTATCCATAAGCCTCGAAATGCCCTGCAGCCAGTCTTTTCTGCAATATATGTATGTGTGTATATATATATTGACAGGTAATTCATTCAGCTATGTAGAGTGGGCATTCGTATTCCGACTTTCTTCGACACACACTATCGATTTGTACGTTAATGATATACATATATAAATTCGTATCATCAATTTTGGCATCACTTTCTATCAACATGCCATCTACATATAAAAATCAAGCTGCAAATGTAATGAAGTTTTTTCTTTTTTTGTTGTATGTTTATACCTCCCTGCTCGATCCAACCCGATTTTGCTTTCGCAGGTGTGGTCGGCTGGCAAAATTTGTGAGATTACAGCATCATATCAACTTGTGTGTGATATGTGCCTATTCGATTGACCAATAGCCCACTTACTTCCTATATAGCGAACAACTGCATACTATAATCAATTTACAACCGATAGTCACGCATAACAATATTTAGCAAATTATTTCGATTTAGTTTCGATTATATCGAAATAGGATCATACTTTTTCATTCGAAACAGATAGATATGATGCTATGGAAATCGAAGTTATTTTGAGTGGTCTTAATGTGCGCTTACAGATAACATTCATTCGTGACACGACATTGAGGCTCAAACGATGAACCGCAATGTAAGCGGAATACTACGTACAGCTTCGTAGAGATAAAAGCCATGCAGTGTCTACTATAATGTTTAATAACTTCCGTGACCAATTGTAGTGAAGTTTTAGTTTAATTACAGCAGCTTAATCTCATTCAATTAAAAAATACTGAAAGCGTGATTTTAAAAATGCAGAAGTTTATGCACTAGCACAAAAGACACTTTAATGCCAATACTAATGCTTAGTCCTAAAAGTATGATTGACTCAATTAATATAGTATTATAATTCTTTTTAAAAGGGTCGTTGAGACTGGCATAAACGGAATACTGTAAAGTTACCGTATGTGCATATAGCTAGACCGAATCAATATGTACTGTGCTGAGCCCCCAGCAATTATGTCAAATTAAATGAGGCATTACACAAGTTTGGCATCGGCATTCCGAGATATTCAAAAGTTCTTTATTTAAAAATAATTTGCCTAATCTGGATATAAAAAGCTCCGTTCGTTTATTGAAATAAAAATAAAAAGCTTTCCTTGAAGCTAATTATATCTATAATCCTACTTATGACCTGCAGGCCTATGTTACCAGCCCAGTACCCTGTTGACCTTCATCATGCTATTAGCCCTTCAGACCTTGTAATGCGTTATCTATAGGGTCATTTACTCTATATTTCATTTTTACTGCGGGTTACGTATGCATAAAACTGACTCCTTGACACTTCAGATAATATATTAATTCTTTTTTGCCACTCGCTTTTTTCGGTTTCCGCTTCCGACCAAATCTAGAATAACCCACACTCGCTACCAAACCTACAGATACACTTCAGATGGGCATAGATGGGCACTTCAACGTAAACAAACACATTAATCCGATCGCACGTCACCATGAAACCTCGATCGGCAACTAGTTGACTAATGGAAGATAATGCTGGTCGGAAAGCCATTAGAATACCGCGTACAATTTTGTAAGTTTTTGCTATGGCACCCCCACCTTCTTTTTCCACCTCCCTCAATTCTGTCTCACGTATACGTTGTTTTTTATTGTTCTGCACATGAGCGTGTCGCTATCGGAACACCGAAAACTGCAAAAATCAAACACGTTGTCAAAACCAAACAAGAATAGAACAAAGTAACTATTTATTAAAGTAAAATTTTGACTTTTTCTACTGGCTGCGTGACGCATTTTCGTAGAAGAAGCACGTTTGGCTAGATATTTTCATCGCTGTTGCCGCTACGTGTGATAGCGACTGTTGTAATTTTGCCCTGGAGTAGCTTATTTCTCGTGTCTAACCATTTGAACTGATTTAACGATTCCAACTAGCATAGAAAAAGAAAAACGCATTTCATTGCTTTTGATGTTGACGTTGTTGCAGAGCAAACGCTTCCGTTAAATGCTGATTGATATTTTCGGCCAATAGTGGTTATTCATACGGTACGTATCGGCAATAGAGTGTGACAACAAGCAGACAGAACGATATGACAACAAGCAGGCAGATCGTACGCACAAGATGTAAATGGCATTGCTTTTCTCGGAATACACGCTTGATTTTCTTTCACATGGGGTTGCAATACGCTTCCAATGCAGGTGTACCTACATAACAGCAGAGACATTTTGCTTTTATCTTTATCTCTGTTTTTCTAGTAAAGTTTCTGTTTTTATGTGTTTTAACATTTTCGCTGGCCGGTAGGTCGGCCAAACTCTTCTGTTCTGTTTCGATGACTTTTGCTATTCGATATTATTCGGCGGTGTTTTTATCGGTTAGAGTACCAATCTCATCTCGATGTCACCCAATTTGCACAGACGTGTTTCATAATTTTTTTCTTCCATTGAAAAATGAAATGACGTTCTTTGACAAAGTGTACACACGTACATACGTCCGGACTATAACGATTGTAACAGTTAAGGAAGTCCACGAAGCAGAGATCAAAGCAGGTTGTTGTTGTTGCGACAACGGCGATGACAGAGTTGGTGAGAGTAATCAAAGTATCCGAAGTGTTATTCCTTCGACAATATCGTTGCGATAACATCAGCGTCCATACAGCCAAATCGCACCGTAGCCATCGACATGTTTTCGAGCGTCATGATTTTGACCCTGAACAAGTTTAACGCCAAGGAACATTGTGGTGCTGAGCGCCGGACGCTGCTGACGCGACTCGGGCCGCTTATCCTCTTGCCTTCGGCGAATAGCAGTAGAAAGAGCCCACAGCAGAAGAAGCAACACTGCTAACAAATGAAATGCGTCCGTTCACGAGAAAACAACAGGCGAGAAGAATAAGCGAAAACATCGCCCGGGCTTGTCCACTCAGGGGGACTCCGCAACCCCTCTGTTCTCAATCGCCAGTTCCCGTATTCGTCAGTTGGCACTGAAGGCTGTCAGCGAGTGAGCCAAGCCTTCAACAATAACAGAAAGCAGCTATAGCGAAGACATCGCTAATGACAACAATAGCGACAACAACGGAGTGGACCGTAACATAGGATTATGCTTTGTTCGAAACGGTTGACGATTCCTTCGGGGCATCGCCGTAGCTTGTCAAGTCGTACATATCGAGTTTCGTGCGCCGGTTGCCACTGTAGCTTGGGGTGTCGAGGACCGTCATTGACTCGCAGTCCAATAAGTGAAATCGCGTCCTTTGCACGATTTTAGTGACGCTTCTTTGGAAAATAAGCGAGACTAAATATCAATTGATAATCAACTTACATGGGATACGTTGTATACAATAACGGCCCAATAAATCTCGTGAGTTGGACAGCACATGTGAACGAGACTATGAATTAGTTCACAGTACCAACGTTTTAAGGAGAGCTTACCACGGATAATAACTGTAAATGCGGCAAGAGAGAAGTGAGTTCTTAAAACGAATCATAAAACCATTAGGAATTAAGGCCTGGATTTGGCATGAACAAACGGAAAAAATGGGCACTCAACAACGAAACTAACATCAGTTACTAAAAACAGCATCTTTAATCTTGCTTTAATTCAAAATAAAATGGGCACTCGATAAAGAAACTAGCATCAGTTACCAAAAAAAGCATCTTTAATATTCCTTTTATTCGCAAGCGAGTGATCGTTTGCCAAACATGAGCGTATTTATTAATATTCAGGTCCCTCTAAAACCCAAAGTTATTTATACTGTTAGGCAGCCCGTTAAAACATTGGAGAATATTATCTGCCTAGGCATCTTTAAATTAATATGATGTCGAGTATTCCTACATTAGAATGTAGAGGATTCCTACATTAGAGAGGGAAAAATAGATGGAACAAGTAAATGGAAAATGAGAATGAACTGGAGGACGCTTTTAAAATAATTATGAAGTTTCCATGAGCTGAAAGAGGTCAGTTCCCTCTATCGTAGAACATAAGACAAGATACTTCATGTACTGCTTATTAAAACTTTCAGTTTTTTTATTCTTGTCTTCCATTAAAATTAAGGACATATTACATAGACGAAACCGTCAGTCCAGCTGGCTCAGACCATCACACTATATCTCGAGAAATTATTTCACCCCTACATTTATGGTTACCTTCCTTCATTGTGCCCAGGCGAGGGGAGCGCTCCGCTTTACACATGCTCATCACCTTACCAACTAAAAATAAGATTATAAGGAGAGTCGCAAAAAGTACATTTCCTTTGTCGTACCTGCAACGGCTAAATGTGATCACGTTTTGCTAAAGCCTACAACTGTGTCGATGTAAATACACCTGGTATCGTCTTACAACCCATTATCGTTAAAGGAGCTCGCCTGCCGTAACTAGGCAAGAGGTTATGGTTGGGTGTCTTTGTGTTTAAAGACCTTGTTTTAAACTGGGCGCGTCAGAATGAGGCCAACGCCTTTGTGTAAGGTTATGACATCTTAGAGCTTCAAATGCTCGTTTCGGGCACAGTTCCAATAATAGATCATCGTAGAAGACGGTGATAATCTTTTGTTGAAGATGGGTGTATAGTGGCACCCCTTGTAGTCCGCTGAAATAACTCTTCTATAAATATAGATTTGCGCTGCAGAGCTAAGCCGTGAAACCAAATCACCCAGTCCGCTTCGAAGATCGTTATCGCAAATTTTAACAGGATATACGCGATTCTGCCTACGCGATGTATAAATCAGTTATGCCACGATTTTGTACTTACCTCTGTCGTTATTGTGATGATTTCATGTCAGCAAGCGTCGGCTGGTCATGTAGAGACATTATATGTTGAGTGCCACTAACCGACTTAGATCACTCTTAAAATCATACGATCATCATATTGCTCTATGGGGTGGTCGGGTTAACCAGATGATTGAATACACCGTCGCAGATGTGGTAATCTTCACGAAAAAGTCAGTTAGTCTTCATAATCGTCAGCCCTAGTGATAGTTTTCACTAGAGTAAGTCATAAAATTTCGGAAAGGAACTGAAACAAGTCCATTTCTTTTAGTTTATGGCAAACGAGTGCCGTAGCAATGACACCGCATCGCTACAAATTTATTCAACAGTTGCTTTCATTATAAATAAGAATAGAATCATTTACTCATTTGGGTTCGAAAATCTGGTGATTATTGAATAATGTGGATGTCCTTTTTGTACGACTTTTTTCAGAGATGGCGCCGATTGAGTCTCCTGTAGCCCCACCTACTTTCGGTTCGTTTGGCCGGAGCACAGGACCACGACTTCGGGCCACTGGCCTTGCCAGGTTCCATCGATTTGCTAACGGTGAGCGGTGACTATGTTGTGTATAATCAATACGAATAATTGAGAAAAACTAAACTTTAGTAGAAATGTATAAATAACATAATGCCACGAAATTGAATGATAAAGAACCCCAAGACCTGAGTCCTAGAATCTGCAGCAAATAAAAACTACGTTCGCCTTGCCCTACCATAGGTAGAAACTTGCCTCGTCGATAGAATTTCAGTCATAGGCTTCACATTCGAAAAACTTTGTCTTCTGTTTAAGGTACCAAATTCTACAAGACACGTAATTTGTGTTCCTGATCAAATAATAGACAATAGTTAAAGTGATCCTTTTTGTTAGGACCGGTTACATATCCGTGGTGTCCCAATGCAAATTGTATTCCTGACTAATATAGCAATTATTTCTAGTTACGTTAAGGGATAGCTTTTTCATTTTTGTTCATTAGTTTAGTCAGCCTTATTATTTATTAATTCTGCTATTTTCTCATATATCTCCTGCATAAATTTAGGTTGTCAGACATGGACACCAGGCATGTTTGCACGTTGCGGGGACGGGACGTGCGACTGTTGCCCCTACGGGTACCACATTGACCTCGATTTTGTTCGGTTTTGCGAGAGTCTTAAAGACACAGCCGGATATCAAAGTTATCTTGAGCATCTGCAGGTACTGAAGCGCGGGAAACGTGACCAGAGAAAGGCGCTTGAAGAAGTAAGTCTAAGTATTGCCCCACCTGTTCTACTTATTGCCTTACCTATTCCTGCTGGCTAACTTTGCTAATTAGACGACGATACCACTGAAATAGTGTTTAACCAATTCACCTAACATGTGTATAATATTTCCCAAATGGCTTAATCTACCACTTATAAGACAAAGAGGCAAACCTTATATTAAAGCACGTTATTGAATCGAAAAATGTAGCATAAACACGTATATTCCCGCGTTGTCAATACCTTGTTTTATTCTCAACGACTAAAATATATATATTTCTCTTTCATTGATTCACAGGTTTACGCCCGTCCCCAGCTGCTCTTCCACTCGCGGCCCAGTTCGCCCTTATCGAAAATCCATCCAGGCAGCGTCAGTGATGGTGGTACCAGCGATAGTCAGCATCTCGTTCTTGAGCACCGACAACAGCAGAATCAGCATCATCAGCTGTTTCCCCTTGGCAAGAAGATCCGGCCTCCGATTCCGGTGAGTTTATGCACAGTTCTGGTGCTCAAAACATCCAGACGCATGTTTCATAGCTCCGCGAAGTTTGTTTTAAATTTTCGTCGATGCGTATTTCCAGCGAAATCATAATACCCACCTGGTCTGAAGGCAATACGAGATCAGCCTATAAGTCCTTAAGGGGCTGCACTTCGACGATGTTCCGTAACATTACAAATCCGTAACGCGGGAATACAATTTATTATTTTTATCTGATGTTGTCAGATCTATCAAGATAGCGATTTTTCTATGTTATCAATGCCAATCAACTGTATGCAGTATATTTATAACATTCGCCATTGCTACATGTTGACACACTCTAGCAATACAAATTTGGAAACTACATATCTGCTTCTCTGTGATCATACCTTGTCTATGCAGCTCTGCTAATGCTGTATCTATGAGAAATCAACGTCGATAAAGTTTAGTTGCGCGAAGGCGCTCCTTGGGTATTATATGGAAATCGCTACGCAATTTACTTTCACTTAGTTATTCCATATTATAGTCAAAAACACCATGTTTTTGTAAATGAGTCAAAATATTGGTGACTAAGACTGTTTTTCGTAAACCGAAACCTATACAAAGCGACTCTGAAACACATACCTTCAACAATTTCTTTTTTAAGAATCACAAAACCACCAAAATGCATGATCTTGTCTCGATTTGCTACTACGTACCTTACATTTAAACCCCCGGTGCAAATCTAGACCATGTCTAAAAATAAATCAATAAAATCAAGTTTATCTATTAATTTACTTAATTAATATGTAAAAAAAATTCTTCCATGTCTACATCGTCGGAACCTTTGTAAAAAATTTTGACATCCAAGACATTTCATAATTGTCACTTAATGTGCTTTATTATTATTGTTATTGATAAATTGATTCATATGGCCAATAAGCTATGTCATCATTTCTGAAAACAAATTCATTTTAATTTAATTTTATTTGTTGCTACCGTAAATTTAACCAACTTGATTAACAAGATAATTAAACAAATCTCTCGCCGTAAAATAGATACTATTCGCCGGCTCAAAATAACGTATGCTTATGAAAGATCAGCATTACTAAGGTAAAATGGCAGCAATTACCTACATATACAGGTTGATGGCGGATATATAGATAGATGTATATAAGTACATATATATACATATATAGGCACATATATACCTACACATACAGGTAGATGGTTTATAATAATGAACATTAAAATTGTAAATTTTATAGCCGGAGGAAATTTGAAGCATAACTTGTTGTCTGTTGAAGCATAACTTTTAATCTAGTATTTTTAACCTGCACGTCAACGAATAAGAGTCAAGCTTTAGTTTAGAAATGATTTTTACAAATGATATGTCACCGCAATGCATATTGGCAACTGCTTCTGAAATGTATACAATTAGCCACAGAATGTGTCAGTCTTTCATTTTGCCATTATTCTAAATAATCAATTAACAATGGGCCAGGCCTAAATGCACTGGCTGACGGTACATGGTTTAAGATATCACAATCGGCCAAAACTGAACGAGTATAACTCCTACAAAAGCCGCCCTGCTTGGGGCCAGTTGCTTCTAGAGAAGATTTTGTTTTATTTCTTGTTAAAAAAAACTTCTCTGTATTTTACTTTTGTGAAATGACGTGGTACCTCAGGGCTAACAGCCTGCTCTGACAATTACAGAGGAAACGTATTCGGGTATACGTAGCAAGAAAAGCAACAAGGTAATTGTGGGCAGTAGTAACTCTAACTACTCTACCCTCTAACAGTAGTAACTCAGATGGAGTTTCGAGTTATGAGCTATAGCTAACAGAAGCCCAGGACCGAGATCGTACATTTCTGCGACAAATACACACCCCTGCAATCAATAGTCAAAAGTGACTTACAAAAATAAGGTGATACATATATCTCTGGAACCGCGTTCAGACTAAGTGCTGACCTGACGTTGCGCCTACATTATCTGCACTTGATTTTACTAGCGGCATGAATGTCATGCTTTCGATCAGATATAGTTTGAATAAAATAACAAAACAAACTTTCTATACGATGTAACCCGTTATTTATTAGCATCCCCGACTAGCTCAACTAGATCATATAAACGTTTTATGCTCGGAAGAATCTTGAGACGGGAGCAGGAACTGCTACAGGCTCCACGTGCGAGGCCTTGGCGCGAATTCGCTGAGAATCAAACTGTAGCGCCGCCTCTTCACCTGTTGGTGCCGATGACTGGATAGTCGCATCGCCCGGGTTCTTCGATTCGGTGCCGAGTTCATTCGTGATTACGTCGGCATGGAAACCGCTCTCATCCGCCCAATACGTAACGGTCCTCTGTCGGCCATCGACCAATGAGATCGTGTATTTGCCCTGAATACGTCCCGAGCCGTCGGTAGACTCTTCGGCTGTCGAAGAGCCTTCTTTATCCTCAGTCGCATAAGAGTACTGGTAGGGCTCAGGGGGTCCATTGTTTTCCTCCTGAACATGCTGGGCAAGGGCACATACAGCAGCCAGGCTGATCACCGGGATTAGATGCTTCATAGTTTCGTTCTTCGTACATACTACCCACAGACAAAGTATGAAGCGATTCCGCAGTCAGATTATTATATAGCGTTGCGAACATACGTCTACATGGGGTGAGAGAGAGACTGTCCAGCAAGGGTTTCGCGGTATCTGCTGCGTCTGCTACTGTGTGTACCCGTGGGCTTAAGGAGATTTTCACTTGCTTCAAAGACCTGACTAATTTTCTATCGGAACGCGATTTTCTTAGTTTTTCTGGGAGTCATCACTACAGCTAAAAAAATTACAAACCCTACGACACGCACGTATGACATTATATACCGATACGGAGTTTGAGCGTAGCCATTACGTGTTTTGCGAAGGTATGAAATATGAAAAGCTAATATGTTTGAAGAGGAAAACTCAACTAATTACAAACATCTTCGTAGTCTGCCAATAGAAAACAACGTGTATTGCACTGCTATGTATGCGCATAATTGTACATATCATAAGTATATGATAATATTATTTGCGCTATATTATTTTATATAAAATACACTGCTCATAAAGCCACAAAAAGTACCAGTTGATATAATTATGTTACATTTGGTACTTTTAAAAGACCGCGGATACACAAACACATGTATATCTCAGACTTGTCTAGCGTTCTTGTTAAACAAAGGTATCAATCACGAAAAATATCGCGGGCGATCTCCTCGAAAACGTGTCATTTACCGGTTCAAATCGGAGACACCAAAACAGATGCCGATTGCCCATCGCTTAGATCCTCTGGTCTTACGACAAAGAATGTATCACCACTTCTCGCTAAAATAGTTTAGCATACAGAGCATAATCGCATTCAATTAAGTTAGTTTCCGGCATTTTAAAGCATTTGGAATGGATGCGGTTATGATTTCTAATTTGCTTAATGATATACTATTTCAACCATGTCTGTAAAACAATGTCTCTATATTCAGTTGCTTTACTTCAATTTACCTCGTTCTAACTTTTCGCAAACAGAGCTTGATTCCATTGACATACACGTACACGGGGCTAGTTAACGTGAACATATGGTATATCAGTGCCGCTTGAGTTAATTGCAACTGGCTAGCTACTTCAAACGTTGATGATGAGAAAACCGGGGACTAGGATACATCTTTGATTTTAAAATATTTGTTTATACGTCTAACTACACAATAGCAAGCACATCAATGTAAAGTTCATATCGGCATATTTGCACACCTTCTCATATGCACAACGTAGACAAATAAGCACATGCGTATGATTGTCTAGTTAGGCGGAAAAGTATCTCGATTAATCTCATGGCTACTTTAAAGGAATAAATGATATCATCTACAGCAATTAATCTTTATGTCTAAAGCGCCCTGCACCAGCGTTTGATTGTATTCTAACCCCAAGAAGCTTCACATAACGTGTATTTATTCGACCTCAGAAATTGGAAACCATTGTTCTATCGATCATCCATGCAACAAACATATCCGTGGAATGGTTCTAATATTAGTAGCATAATGTATGCATAATACAATTATGTATACAATAGTTATTTTCTATTTTCTTTGATATAGTCATAAAAAGGTTTTTCTTGTAAGCTATCATTCATTCATAAATATGAAAATTATGACGCACTAGGTGTTACACGCGGTTTTTAATTAATCCTGTATTCCGAACGCATGTGGTCGTCTGCCTACGCATTATCCGACCCGAGAGGTCATTTAGTTAACCCACAAATAGCTAACACAGACCAAACTCAATTATTATTAAAATAAGACGTTCATCTGAAGTGTCAGACAAAATAACCAACCATAACCAGAGCAACATTCCATTGTCCACCTTGTCCCGCATCAAATAACGCTAGATCCCACAATAACGAATTTCGTAGATGTTGTCTAGCCAAAACAGACATAGCACTCTCGGATATCGATATACAAATCCTCATTTTTGCCTACAATTCTATTCGACCCACCGGTTGCAATATAGTTCTAGATTACAGCGGAATCAAAGGCCTTTTTGGCACATACTATGTAACTGCCCTTGTATGATTCCCAAATTCGACTAGACTCTAAGACAACAGTGTTCTTGAAAGAGGCGGGCGGAGAGGTGGTAAAAAGCAGCTATGAGCAAGAGGCCATCTACTTACAACTTTCTATATTAAAGCTGACTTTCGTGCGTCTTTTGGTAGCAGAGCAAGCAGCTACTGTACATTAGATTGCGTGCTTATGTTTTCTTTGCTCCCATTTATTCATAAACTCGCGAGGTAGATGGAATACTTTAATAATGTGCTATTATTTTCTCTAGGAAAAATTAGGCGATGAAAATTTTTAGTCTGTTTTTAGTGAATGAGCAAAAATGGTGTAACGATTTATCCTCTTAGTCAGACTTCTGGCCAGGGACATATGTTCCTCGTAGCTGGCAATTGAAGTTCATCATTTAAAAAACAGAAATGCTCATTCGTGTGTTTTGCATGTTTTGCGCTATTAGTATGATTGATAATAATAATATTGCCACAGTAATCGTCGTCGCCGAGATTACCATCAAATTAGTATGATCGAGTAAACACCCACTTAACTCCGACAATAAAACGACGCTTATAGGCACAGGTTCTTTACGTACTTAATTGTGCGTCACAGTTTCCTGGTATTAGAAAAATCGTGCAAGCTGGAAAAAAATAAAAGCCAATGATTCACTGTAACCACAGACAGCTGTTGCTTGTGACGGATACGGTGGGAGAGTCCGTACTCAGATAAACATTTGATTTTGAGAAAAATTGCAATGGTTATCCACCTCCGTAGTTTCTGTCAACTACCGAAGGGGGTGGTGTCATTTAACAGAATATTGATGGCGGACAGCTGACGAGCTTGTGAAGCGTATTCGTGTTCAACCAGTGGTAGAACAGGATAGCTCTCACGGATACAGAGTTAACGCGCGGCGTAATTTCGCTCGGCCTCGATGCGGCATCGGCTTGCAACAGCAGAAAACATTTGAGTGATATGGTGAATATAGCGTCTGGGGAAGTGTCTGCTCCTTAACACGAATCAATTTAAATAGCCAATAAGTATACAATTATAGATCTCTGTATCTCTGTTGGAGGGAAGGGTAGATTCTACGTCAAAGCTGATGTAACAGTGACTGGGACAGCCAGGGAAGATAGAACTTTTCGTCCGCTTATCAGCCACGTTCAATAGTGTAGTTAAACTAATAAATACCTTGCGTCGTTTTTTGGCCAACAGTAAGAGAAATGTTTTAGGCGTCGTCATTTTTAAATGGGAAGTCACAAGAAAACTTGGATAAAGACTTTTTGTATTATCTCAGTAAATCACTTCTAAGTCGAAACTCTCTTGAATTTTTGACCTGTGGTCATTACAGAAAATATTTAGAAGACCCGTGGCTATTATTTATAGTTTGATATGTTCGGACATTCGCGAGAAGTCCTGGAATACGTTGAACAGACCCCAATGCATGGAAGCAGCAAGTATGAATCAGTTTGTTTTGCGATTCTTGATACCACTGCTTGCCGTTAAGTAAATACTCAGCTAAACGCGTATTTTGCTACCTTAATGCCTATACATTTAGCTGTGAGCGCTTGATAAGCATTGTCTTCATCGGTGAATACGCATCCGAACACTTCATTGCTACCGGTATTCTCGGATGTGCACACGTGTACACACAGTCGACTAATCTACCAATACAGAGTGACGCGGACACCCCATCAATCGGCAATAAACTACGTGCTACGAACGTGGGGTAACATTTTTTTTTTATCACAATGCTAATGATAAGCATGACGGCAAATGTTTTTTGTTAAAAAGTTTGCCATTTCAGAATGCTTACGGCGAATAATTTATTCGGAGAAAACCTCGTTCCAAGAAGCGAACATGGCAAGATGACCGCTGCAGTCGGGTTCATTGTCAACAGCAAAACGTACATCAGTTGCTCGCACAGTCTTCCATTCGTACATGGCATTTGCGATGTTTACAACGGCATCAGATAGCGGCGTACACAAACCGCTGAATTAGTTGAGCATTAAAAGGCATATATCTTCAATGCACGTTGGCCATGTGCACCGAACCCAGACGATCGGCAAAAAACTACACTTTTTTTGTTTTCGCTAATAAAACCTGTTACGGGGTAAAATGGTCGAAAATGACGACTTACGTCCGTGCCTGTTCACAGAAGATACAAATGGGTGAGATGTTTGAAAAGCAAACAAAAATGCAAAGCTGGTACAATCGCCGAAACTGTAACTCGTATAGGCACATCTTTGTGTGCAAGGCTGAATAGGTCACTATCGAATCAAGACACAAAAATACGGTACCATTTGGCAATGGGACGCATTTACGTGCGCCAGAGTTGTTCTATTCAACTACGTCTTGCAAAAATCTAACTGAAGAAGCTTATTTCTATCGATACGAGCAAAATCATTAAAACGAATTGCGTTTGGAAGAATATGCAGAGCTTGAAATAAACTTAGATGTTCTCTTGTGTTAAATGATGAATAGGTCAAAGAACGCGTAAATTTATGCTATGTTAACTCGGGAGTTGCAGGGAACTATGTAGTAAGATCTACGACTAAAATGGTTTGTGTATAGTTCAGTTATGGTAAAAGCAGAGAGGCGCTTTGCATACTTACATGCGTTACATATCTCAATACAAATACAAGTCGTTCGATGATAAACGTAACATGTACGAAAAGTACTCCTAAAAATCAATGTAGTCATTGATTTTTTGAGAACGATATGTTTAACTCACCAGTCATAGTGAAAGCTTAAGTGATTCACTAGTTGGCTATGAAAATGGTGGCATTATGTGTATGGCAAATTATGCAAAAGTAATTTCAGGCTCAAGATGGGAAAAGTACCAAAAACGTATTTGCATGTACCACGAACCTGACACGAATCTCTATATAACCATAGCACTTGTACCAGAGGTTAGAGAGAAATCCCCGTTTTTGCATTAGTCCTAATATACTATTCGCTTGTTTTGTATTTAGGATTCACCGTGAAGAGGATTATTCTTTACTAAATAAATTTTTCACTTAGGTGACTCAGCCATTAACTGAAAAATGAGTCGTGGCTTCAGATATACAAGGGTGCTTTTTCCTCGAGCCTGGCAGCAACCTTCTGTTTGCCATCGCGCTGGTAGCATACAAAACGACGCCCGATCAAAATTTGGCCAAACTCTTACATAAGCAACTATATTTCGAATTTTTATAGGATATTCATTCTCGCTAGAAAGACTTTCGTTGATATGAGTCACGACATTTCTACAAAACCAAATTACGCCAACACTCCACTGTACAGTCGATTTGATAGGGTATGCCACGGAATTTGCGTGAAGATTGATAAAAATCGCTGATAAAAAATGTTGACTTGGAGCCACTGACAACGGTGAATGATTTGGTCCTACGGCAATTGTAATTTATTTATTATTCTCCCTATTTCAAGCACCATAAATACTATTGGACTATAACAAAGTACCGCATATACGAATGTGCAGTCCAATTGTGAGACAGCTTTATTAAAGCTATCAGCACAATCATCACAGAAGACGGAGAAGAATGGGCCGATCTGTCCGTCAGGGCTATTAACTATTGCTCCGATCAATATCACTAAGAAATATTGGAGAGACAAAGTCTACTTTAAAATTATATGATGTAACCTACATGGACATCCAAACATTTTCTTCTAACTGTACAATATCTACATGCTGGCATTGTCCTAAGTGTATTCGCCACCTGAATACTAGATTGTAGTAACATCGAACGTGTTCATCTTACTCTCCCAACACTACAGAAGTTGAGCTGACGAGAATCAAACGAGAATCAAATGAAACATTACAATCCTAGAAAATATTTTAGCATTAAATCTGCCAAAACACAAAACAGTAGGAATACGCCGAGAGTTAATTAGACCTGATGTTCTCTACGATTCGGTAAACATGTTTAGTTTTAAGTTCTTGATGTAATCACTTGAAAAAAACTCTGGACTGACAAGACGAAGTTGTAACGTGTTGTTTACTCCCATGTTAGATCAAGTAGGGTACTCGCTTTAATGTGTCAAATTGTCGTTACTATACGAATTGACGGCACACTTCACAAGCTTACAGGTATTTATTATTCATAGTTGAACATTTACCTATCACTTTCAATCTGAACTTAAAATTTAGGCCTTTGGTTAGACCAAAGAACAATGTACGTATATTCTTTTTTGCCACAAAGTAATACAGTCAAATATTCAAGTGATTTACCAAAAGACTAGCAAACTCCGTCTAAAAAAGCGTCTATTATACTAGGGCAAGGACGGCGAATGCGTTGGTTACCGGGCGGGTACAACAGTTGGGAAGGTGTACGAAGTCTTCGCGCAGACCCACTATGACTGGACTTAAAAAGCAGCTTGTTTACATCGGCAGAGTTCTTCAACTTGGCGCCGAGTTCGTTGCCATGATGTCAGCGTGGAATTCGCTCTCATTAGTTAGATCGCTACAAATCAGGATGAATTTACTCTAAATATGCTCTGAGCCATCAATACACTTTTCAGCCGTCGAACCTATTTATCTTATCCTCTTTGTTTCCTTTAGTTTAAGAGTACTACTACAGTCGTTCAATGGAGAAAAAGGTTTCCATCGTCCATCTGCCGAAGGGCAATATCATAGCTAACCAGAAAGATGAACGCGATGTGAGACTTCAGGGCGACTTCAGAGGCTTTCTATGCATAATACGCAGCCCAGTAATTTGATGCGTAGTTATACCTACTAGTAATTAAGCATACTCTATAGCGGGCGACCCTTAGGTGATTGTGTGAGCAATCTGTTGCAGTAAAAAAAGGAGAGAAGACGCTTGTTTTAAAATTCAGGCAAACGAATATTAGCTATGTAATATTTAGCTAAAAAAAGGTTGAGAGAAGCAGCTAAGAAAATTAGCGCTTCTCAAAAGCATAATGGAATAAGCCAGGCTGTTAGCGTCGTAATGTGCACCGTTGGCTGACGTATATGTTCTTTTTGTAGCTCAGTTTTTCTTAGTTAGCCGAATCAGCTAATTTTATGTTAGATTAGGTTTCTTAGATTAGGCCCGTCCACAATGGCATCAGCTCTTAAAAAACGGCTGTTCTTAAGACCCAACATAAAAATCAAATTTTTGATTTCCAGTGTGTAACAATATTTCCGCAATACTCACGATTATGGTAGCTGAAGTGGGTTCCGACCCCTATAAAAGCCGTACGCCAAATCTGAACCCCTGAGCTGTCAAAAGCAATGAAAAACTACAGTTTCCGGTACAGCTTTTTTGTGACACGTAGACGGGCTTGTAGCACTTCCTCTAAAGTTGCCTAAAGTCTAAAGTTGCACCTCTGCTTTTTGATCTAATTTTCCATTATATAATATTGCTATTACTATCGTTATCGCCAGAAACATGTTTTTGTTTCATCGTTAGAGGTATCTATCCTTCACAGTAGCAAATGCGGTAAAACACTTCTTACAGTACAGTAGCCATATTTCGCAAAACTACAAAATTTGTCTATGTCAACCTAATGTCCGCAAACACGTAGTTGAACAAGGAGTACCCTCAATGCGCCTGAACATAACATGATCGGTCCTTTGAATGGAGATACATCATTATGTTTTTCTCACTGAGATCATAGCTATCCCTTTGTAATTTCAATAGGCGTGAAACAGGGGAGAAAGCTATAAAAATAATTGAACAATACGCTTCAAACGGTAGATAATAATACCCTTAAGATGAATTTGTTTAGTATTGTTTAGAAGTATAAAAGTGACACAACTTTTTCAACATGTTGTGTAGAAGGATTTCTTTTGCAGCATGTCTAAATCTCACTTGAGACATTTTCAATTTACTACGACGTAACGAGAAATCCAATGTTGAATCAAAAATGAAGAATTTAACAATCGAATTTAACAGTTCCACGTGGCTTGTGCAACTCAGTTTTCAACGTCGTCGGGACCGTAACAAATATCGGTTATTTTTAGTGATTAGGATAACACGTCCATATTTCTACGGCCTACTTGATTTTAGTATATGTTTTAACCATATATTTGTTTAGAGGCAAACCTATACAACATTAAGCTTTCCAAAAGCAATCTAAAGTCATTTTTTCGTTTCTTATACCTATAGTTTCTTATGAGTTTGAAGCCTATTTTAAGTCAGTCCGCGCCCTACCAGTTTATCGCAAGCTATAAACTATAAACACTACTATCTTTATGTCGTAATCGACGCTTTGCCCTGCTAAAATTACTGAAGACTGCGCATCTCGATCATCTTTTTCAACACGGATAGCATGAGTGTCGAAACGAACTGGACACGTTTATTAAAACGTTCGTGTTAGGCGTCTATTATTTTAGCGCTTGGATCTTATTAATCAAAAGCTTATGGTTGTATCCATCGATGACATATATACATTAAACATATGATGGGGAAACAAAAGGGTGATGCTGAGTACACTGAGAGTACACCTAAGAATTGGAAGCGTTTCAAGTTTCAAAGACAAAATACATAATGTCGTTACAATAGAGAAGCATTGTTATACGGGACTTAATAATGCGTGTAATTCAGACGCTGCCGGTGGTGCCCAGCAATATTCCAATCTCTAGGCACGGCGGCGAGCTTCTCCACCGTACTGACGGTCAGCTTCAGCTCCGGTAGGTGCAGATGACTGGACGGTGACGTCGGCCGGGTTCTTCGACTCTGTTCCGAGTTCGTTAGTAACAATGTCAGCGTGGAATCCGCTTTCGTCAGCCCAGTATGTAACGGTCCTTTGGCGTCCATCAGCCAACGTCAAGGTATAGCTACCGGTGACGCGTCCAGACCCGTCAGTGGATTCCTGAGCCGTCGACGAGCCCTCGGTATCCTGGGTGGCATAACTGTATTGATAGGGCACAGGAGGACCGTAGTTCTCGGCTTGGTGGGCATACCTTTGTGCCGAGGCCAATCCAGCACAAAGGACTACAAAAGCGAAGATCGCCACAGCAAGTGTTAGCCTCATGTTAAGTTCAGGTAGAAATAGCTAAAAAGCAAGACCTCTCGCAGATCACTCCCTTTGACTTGCCAAGCAAATCGAATGCAGGAGTTTCCGATCATCACGAGCATTTTATAGCGACCGCGTTTTTTCAAGAACAAATGGGCAAATCCTCTCCTTCAGCGAATAGATTCTGGTTCGCGGTATTGTTGTCGGCTGCTGCTGCTTTTAGTGACTCGCCCGGACGATGATACAGGCAGCCGTTCGAGGGTCAGCGCAGAGCAAAGCATAACACGGCATGTAGATCAAGTACCCTCCTGCTGATCAATCCGGTAACCGTCCGGTGTTGAACACAGCCGTTATGAATCCGAACTAATCTTCTTCGGGTGGCAGCATTACCTATACAATGGATATTTTCTACGTTGATGTGACCACGAACCGTGGACGGCTAGAACTGTTGGTCGTTCTCCAAAACAAGGTTCCGTCCACTTGGATAAATGAATTTCGTATGCGGTTCATTGTCAAAGAAGGCCTCTTAGGGCACGGACGATATTAGAGAGGACTATGGGGGTAGGGTAAGGATTAACCGTTAGAAAACTGATGGCAGCAAAACAGCGTCTCCGTGTTCAGAAATCGATGATGTTCATGACGGAGCCTGTAGTTACACTGCCGCGGTTATTAAGTAAAATCATCCGTTGGACGGGTAAACCGACCAAGTTAGTCACGATCGATGAAGACGAAGCGATGCAACATCGTTGAATTCTCTTCTCAGGAATCATTCGGACTTGCTTATCCTATTTCCGTTCTGTCTTTTGACACGGTCGCTAATAAAACCCACAGTTCAACAGAGAGGATTATTTATTAAACCAGGAAACTTACCTCGACAAGCTAGCCGATTAGGTGAAAGGTTGACAACTAGACGCGCATTTGGACTGCAGCACTTTGTACTTAAGGTAGTGCACTAGAAAGAAGAAACAACGGTAAACGACGCCAGTCAATAATAATCATGCCACGCAATTATATGCGCGAAGTAAGAAAACACAGACAAGCTAATTAAATTTGACTATTAATAAATCCATTAGGTTTCTTTATCAAGATTTATCCCTGAGGTTAACGGAGTATGTTGTACGAAACATCGGTTTGAATTTTCTTTAAATATCTAATGATAACCTTCAACTGTTCGAAATTGAAATTGTGAAACAGTGTTTTATAGTCGTAGCTGGTTTTACAAATATTCACTATTTAATGTAAGAGACATACACGTTTAGTTTGTTTACAGACATACATGAGACATGCATATTTAGGACATCATGACGTATTTTTTAATATACAGTTCAAATACACTATCTACTTAATTCAAAGATAAACATAGCCCTGTTGAGCCATGGCGATAATGTTGACCATTGAAAATTAATCACGTTCCCTTTTTATTTAACCTGCAACACTCATTTAACCGGGACAAGAATATGGCGAATTTTTTCTTCCCAGTGTGTAAGCGAGTTTTTTGTGATACACACACACACTCAGAAACCCTTATGGCCCAAAAGTACATTTGGTGTACCATTATCACTACTATTAGTGCACTTGTTCTTAGGAGTCCGTAATAATATTATACCTGGTAACAATTCTGCTGGCACTCTTCGAGAATCTTTTACATATAGCAACCATTTACTTTGTTGCACGCTGTGCTGACGGTAAATTGTGACCGTATTGACAGCAGGTCCAACGAAAAGACTGTACAGAGTACGTATATGTCACCGAAACCACATTCAGCATTCCTCGCTGCTCTTCTCACTAAGATGGATCTACGACGTATGGCTCCATTCCACTCTGTCCCCCTCAGTTGCAAGTTGCAGCTTCTGAGCCATAAGCTGGTACTCACATTCATGTAAAATATGGTCGGTAGCATATCGTCTCCGTGTGCGAAAATAGCTAAATGATGCGGCGAAAACAAAGGATTCATCGCCTACGCTGATTCTGTCAAGGCGAGACGCTAGCCAACAAAGGGTAGAGTGGAGGTTGTAAGGATATTTTGGGCTACGGCTGACTTTCGTGCCAACGACTTTTTTAGTTTTGATGAAACAGTGGCATGTTTGGACCCATTGGGCAGAAGAAATGCACCACCGAGAAATGAATTCGTTGCGGATCTAACATGCAAACTACTACTCACGGTATTGTTGTGAACATAGACTGCGCGAAATTGACAAAAAGAAACCCGTAAAGGCATTCTGATAGATTTTTTTTTCGTTGTGTCTAGGCAGTTTCATAATGACGAGGATATATAGTATTACTGATGACAATGATAATAGTATTGTGTAATGATGAAAACTAATGACATTAAACTTATCACACACATTACTCATTACTCACGCTAATGTTTGAACGATAAATTTGACGTCGCCGTGATGATGTTTACCTAACTGAGTGTTGGCAAAATGCCGCTATATGGCCAGATGTACGATTCGACGAACGCGTAGTGAGAGGTCGACAGGACGGATTATTTATGTATTCTGCCACACAGTCTATGACTGCTCTTGTCTATAGTCAATTATTCGAGTGGAAAAATTAATTTGGATTATGGAAAAACCTATTTGAAGCCCTCAGATTTCCAGTTGCTAATAGAGGAGCTTGGCTTTACTGCTTTGTATTGTTTCATATTTGTATTGTGCAGGACTTCTGCTTTACTAACATTTTATATATATATATATATAATAACAGTACGAAAGCACACAAATAGTCCACTTGGTGATCTCTTTATGTCGATTTGTGTGTGTATCTGCATGTTAGCATATATATATATATATATATGATAACAGTACGAAAGCAGACAAATAGTCCACTTGGTGATCTCTTTATGTCGATTTGTGTGTGTATCTGCATGTTAGCATAGCCGATTTCGTATGCTTCCAAAACGATGGAGGAATAACTTATCGAACGCACATAAAGTAAAAATCGGAATCTTACAGAAAAGAACAAAAGAGTGGGCAATATGGCATTGTACTACCAATGAGATTATACTAAAGTAGTAAATCATACGACGATGAACGATAAAAAAAATGTAAAAGAAAGTATTGTTTTCTGAAAGTTGATGTGATGCTATTTTTTATGACTACCATCTGTTCCCAAATTTCGTATCAAGTCGGAATTTTCGGTCTAAATCTAGGGAACGTCAGCAGAAATGTTCTTCATAAAAAGGGTTTGATGTAGGCTTTTTTACAAACAGCTAATTATCAGCACTTTTGTTTATTTGCAAATTATCTATATTAATGATCCTGCGAGAAAGATGTTTGCTACCAGAAATTTTGTTCTCTCTACTACGAAATATTTTCCTTTTGATCCCCCAAAGAGAATACAAACCTTAAAATATCTGCTACCAAAAAATTGCTTCATTTGTTTTAGTTGTTTCCATAAATCACGCTCTTTCAGTCGAGTGTTCCCCAAAAAGTTATTTCATTTCCAGTAGTGATCCCCAAAAAGAAATGTACTTGTAGTATTTGTGGTCGGAAATACTTTGTTTCAAGTAGTCCTTCACAAAAAAAGTATTTTTGATAATATTAGCAACGTTTTTAATAATAACCTTAAAGAATATTCATTTTACTTTAGACATTTATCTAAACATCTAAACTACAAACGTGCCGTTGTTTGTAACGTTAAAAATTAACGCGAATCATGACAATATTTGTGAATGAGGCTTAAAATACATTTATTAATTCAAAGCAATTATCGTCGATTTTATCCATGTATCCGAATTCCATGAATACGTGATATATTTACTCAGTAAAGGAATGGCGTGAAGAACTGAGCTAGACACTACTAGAAGTACAGTAAGGTTTAATAAGCTGCTATTGTCAGTAAGGACAGGGTGGATGTGAGAACATAGCTGACGATCGACATAATGTTAATTGTTTTATATTGATGCCATCATCATTGTCGGGTTATGCCTTCCGACGATAGCTAGCTCTAGTCTCTGAAGCAGCTTGCGTTCCTGTAAGTGTCGAAGACTGGATCGTAACGTCGGCCGGATTCTTGGATTCAGTTCCAAGTTCATTCGTGATTGCGTAAGCGTGAAACCCGCTATCCTCAGCCTCGTACGTCACCGTCTTTTGACGACCGTTAGCCAACGCTAATGCACCGCTGCCCTGCAAATGGCCTGAACCATTCAAGAACTCTTGAAAAGAACGAGTCCTTCGCGTCCTGTGTTCATGTACTGATAAGGAATCTGAGGCTCGTATGACCCAGTATCGTCTGCCGAGTATGTGGATGCGCGGAAATTGACCCAAGGTTCATGACAGTCGTAAATAATAAGCTCCATTGCGGGCCTTACATTTAGGTAGAGGTTCCTGTAATACTCAAAAACAGATATCGAGAGCATATATATATCCGCGACAACGGGAACTATTGAGTGAATCGCCACTGTGCTAAATATTCGTTTACGATTCGTCTTATGTATGCATATGATTTCCAATATTCAAATTCCTCCGCGCATTCCTCTCTCCTCTACTACAATGCACCTATAAAATTTTTCAATGTATTGGAGCCTATAACCTTTCGTTGATTCATGGCGGCAGGCTTTGAAGGTAGATTTCCAGCTCTATCGAAAGAGAAAAAGGTTTAGCTTGATAAAGGAAATTGAGTAGAAACAAACCTGTCCCGCACCGTTTACTTGGTCGGTTCGGACCGTGTGTGCGATCTAAGCACTCTGCACAATTGACCAAAAATGCCAAGAAATTAAATAGGTGTGATTAAACTGCCGTGCGAGAACATCCAAAGATCCAGCGTTATGATCACTGGCACTTTGTTCGCAAAGAACTATTGTTTTTAATATATAGAAATTACTTGAGAAAGGGGATCCAATCCCTAACCACTTTTTTCCCTGAGGACAACGTGCCAGCAACAATATGCCTTGATTGAACGATCATTGCATCTATATACTTTTGACTCTTGTGATTCTGTTGTTCTGTCAGAAGGTGTCGACATGAACACATTGTTACGGCACGTTTCGCTTTAACTGGTTGTTATAGAATTTATGACGCTAGAGGCCCCCGTATTGGTAACCTCATTGTTAACAATAACAATGATCTATGTTTATTATTCTCCATCACGGTTTATTTGCATTTCATCATTGAACATTCTTTAACGAAGGCTAGAGAGACTTTCTGCTGATTAAAAGCAATCCGCCATGCCAGAACACAAAAAACACCGATATATCGGTTACATGCTAACACACAACAAAAATAAGACAGATGGATACTTAAGCCTGACTGTAGTCATTTTAGGTAGACATTTTATTGATTTGGCACATTTGGCATACTTTAAAATGATACTTTATAATGATTCATATCAATACTTAACCGCCCCCATTCAATTTCGGAAATCATATCTGTTTAATGGTGGCAGTAAAAATGAAAATCGATCTATCAGCGTCGCTCTTCAGCAACAGATATGTCATATTAAGAACATAGATACATGTTACACGGATAAATATGAACATTTTTGTATGATATGTGGGGGCGCCGTGGCGGTGCGAAGTTGCGAATCGTGCTTTGCAGGTGATGTAGATATTAATAACACGATTTACCTTAATTCGATCATAATGCTACTATTGTTCGTCAAATACACCAGCGTATTAATGAACTGTGAACGAATTTCTAGCTACTAGCTAGTAAATACACTCTCGATACGAATGTGCGCGAAGAGGATGTACCAACCTCTATACGTATAATGCGAATAAATTCGTAAAGCAGCGATGGCTAAGAAATTACACATTTCTGTTGCAATAAGATGACGGAACTGTGTGTTGAAGTAATAACTTAATCGGTCAATACGTATCCCTTTAATATCACTCTCTGGATGTTCGTTTGAATAATTTTTTTCTACCATATTAAGATACTGATGGGTTAATTACTATAAAAATGGGAGAGATTCTGTTCATATAAACAATCAATTATAAGTATCATTGACAGTAACTACTTGGACGTCCCGTTATATATGAAATGTACAATAATTTCTTTGCCTATTTTTTCCCCCTTTTAATTGCAAGTAAATGTCCTTGTACGATCCTAGCGTAGACTCGTCACGCGTCTACTATCGCAGTCTGACTCTGAAATTATTATAGAAGTGAGCAAAACGAGGTTTTTCTTTAAAAAAATGGGTAAAGAAAAATATGTGGAAGTACCATCTTTTACATTACCGTCGGTCGTTCCGATGCATGCTTACAACTAGATCATTCGCAGAATGTGACCACTAAAGGACAAGCTGTGCTGTGTTTTAATTCTGTCGAAAGTGTCTTCCGGTCCTGCTGCTAAGATCATTTGAAGTAAGCATATTTTCTATTCTTCGATGGTAGAAAAGAACCAATGCGGATAGGGAAATAAACTACAAAAATGAAGTTCAAGAAAGCTTCTGCGCTTCTGTCGCTACAGTAAAGCCCGTGGCAGTCGTCAGTCGACATTCATTCATCCATGGTTGAGCTATACCGATCAATTTTGTCACTCAACAGCATTTCAACAAGTCAATCTTCAGGAAGCAATTCTAAACGAATATGCTAGCATTAGGTGACGATTCGTCCTTCGCGTGGAAGTAACATCGCCCAACGCAACTAGATTGCATTGTGTACTTCGCATTGTTAGCAACATTTCGATTAAGTGACGTGGGTGCTCGTTTGAGCAGTTTATTTCTCCAAATCAGCCTATCAAATAGCACTTTTCCATCGCGTCCACCGTATCATAAAATTTCACGCTTAGCGTAAAATGTACGCGGCCCTCAGCACAGCAGCAAGCTGTAGGTTTTTTCTAGAATCGGCTGTGCTGATTCACCCCTACGAACCGTGAATGTCGCCCCGAACAACGAGCGACGAAAAACCATTGACCGCAATCAGCAAACAGAGCACTTCGGCACATATACAAGTATCATCGACGACTGAGTCAAGCTAAGCATAGCGGAACTAAGGAGGCCGCCGCATGGAAGGCATAAAGCAGTGTTGCTTTTGCTGATCACGGCGTTAACGACCGAGTGAGTGCTCCATCCGATGACAAAATAGCAAGATGGCCTTGTCAGCGCGTTGTGAGATATGTTATCGCTGTCCTATGGAAATGAAAGAAAAGAAGAACAAGAAATTGGATTGTTAGCAGTTGTTATTGAGATTCATAGACAAATGAATCTACATACCTCCAATTTCCGAACGTTTTGTCTTGGACTAATAACTGGATTCCACATAGGCAAACAAACGAACTCAAATGCCGGGTTTCCTAAAGTATTCGCTTGTAATCAGGTAAACGAATAACGCACTTCACATATGATTTTGAAAGTTGGCTTCCAATGTCTAACTTATGGGTAATTTCATTAAAAGAGTCGTCCACCTGACTTGACGTCTCAGTTCCTTGAATGCTAGGGTAGTCATGTGGGTACATCGCTTTAGTGTAATCGCATTGTAGAGGCAATTATTATGTTCGGTTCTTGAACCTTCACAAACCGGATTGCTGTAAGGTGAAACACAAACGGCGATAAGCTACTTTGGTTAAATGTGTGAGTGATTTGATAAATGATGTCGCCATGCGGTGCTTCAACTACTCGAAGGTGGTCAGATTACCACAAAATGTGGTGATTGCCGCTGTCTTTTGCATCGCGATCTTCCTACTGCAATAGTCATCGCTCTAGCCGTTAGCTGCTCTTAGACGTGCGTACCTAATCGGCGACTATTGTAATCGTCGTTATGCACCCTGTCGAAATCTGATGACACTCGTCAGTGCTTAACCACTGAATGCCTTGTTCAGGTATCACAGTAAATCCGTGCATTTTGCCGAGCTATAGGCTATATTAGGGTTAGTGAGTTAAATGAAATTTGACAAAGTCCTGTATCTGATTGAATCGCGTTGGCCAAAATATTCTATTGTATCGATCGATACCAATAACTTCAACCAGATCCCGTTTGACAAGTTGTCCTGTACACTATGGTGTTGATACACTAGACCATTGCCCCGTTTGAGGGTTGAAGATGATTGCTTATGTAAAGTATTTGAATCCGTTTGAGCCAGCGTCTGAAGCAACGATGTCAACTACTTTGAAGGACATCGCAAAGGAACTGAGTGAGGTTCGGTCTCGGAGGATTCAAAACAGGACAGCACCTTCCAAACAGCCATGAAAAAGGTTTCCAACAGATCTTGAATCTATACCGAAAGGCAATTGTGGGGCTTCCCTATGGTAGGGAATAGCTTGAAGTCGTCCTACTTTCTAAATACCTTTTCGCGATCAATAATATGGATATCGATCGGGCAATAAAAATTCCTGGAAAAATCAACCTCCGAATAACTGTATATAGACAAAAGACCATTACTAAAAGAAATTAGTTATAAAGGCATGAAACCAATAAGGCACTCGGTAACGCATATTTAAAAACCATTAACGACCGCTGCAACATTTCAGTATAGCGTTGCAAATATGACGATTCAAGCTGATATTTCATAGTGTAATTTATCACACATAGCGATCTAATAAAAGGTGTTGGAGGTATTGTTAACAACTGTCGAGATACGAAGACCCGACCGCTGGATTTATCATACAGACCCCCCGGTAACAAAACCTAGTTTGCAGCCATAGTAAGGCTGTATACTGAAACGCATAGATGTATCTGTCTCCTCTCTGTCTCCGCTTTGAAAAGGCAATGTGTTTGGCCCTTCTTATGAGATAATCATGTCCTACAGAGCTACTTCGCACACTGCGCGATCGCTCGACCATGATGACCACAAGTTCCAAAACTTTTCTTTTCTGTTGGCCGTCTCCTTTTCAAAGTGCTGCTGTTAACTCTAGACTTCAGTTATAGATTTCGCCCAGTAGTTTCACCTAGAAAATGTCAGACAGGATGCACAACAAACGTAAGCCTTGGGCTACCCGCAGGATATAAAGCCAGGCTTCGCATCAATATATAGTAGATTAGTATCAATATATAGATACGGATATGCCACTAGGGACAAGGAGAGTTCTTCCTCTGCTCAGGAGTCGACGGACGAGAGCGGACGCGTAACAGGGAGGTACACCCTCACCTTGACCGATGGCCGCCAAAAGACCGTAAACTACTGGGCCGATGACCGCGACTTCCACGCCAACATCATCACAAACGGATCGGGCACGAAAGTCAAAGAACCCGGCTAACGTTACGATCCAACTCTCGGCATCTACCGGAGCTGAGGCTGTTTACACAGGTCGCTACGCCTAAGAAAAGCGGTGAAAAGAGCTTCAGTATTCTATTCGGAATGTCCTATGTATAGCGTAGGCACGGCGACATACGTCGAGAATAATTTTCTTCCTGTCGTATATATCTTCTGTATATTAAGTTCTTTGGCCATCCTGTAATATGTAGCGGATAACGTTGCATATAACCATAGTTGCAGACTGAGAATTTAAATAAATTTTTCTTGTGCTTTCTATGTATAACGTTCTTTGGAAATTCTTGTTAACAAGGGTAGATAATATAGCAAGCAAATGACAGGTAAATAGTCGTCGCTCAGTTGAGTAGCTTACGCAGTTATCGCTTTGTAACAATGCACAATGTTGAAGAGCAGGTATGAAGCTCAGTTGAATTGGGTAGGGAATTATAGGTTTATATAAATTTTTAGCGTCTGTCTGTTAACTCGACCGAAATAGATTTTTATTTACGAATCGTACAGGAACAGTTTATGAAGCGACTAAGTATCTAGAACCCATTTATTTTCAAAATAAGCGTATAACCTAGAACTTATGTAGTGTTTGGTTTACCAGCTTTTATTAATCATTTAGAATGGAACGTTAAAAAAAAGTTTTACGTTGTTTAAAGAATTGGCAATCTCTTGTCAGATCAAGCGCAGTTTTAGCTCAGACTGTCGCTACTGGAGCTAGGGTTTCAATTTCATGCCCCATTCAGATACTAATTTACCCTTTACTCAAATATTACCGAATTATGACATATACTGACGGTCCGCAAACAAACTCGTTCCTTGTTAACACCTGTATGTTAGAATTTTTCATTTGTTAGTAAATATAAATGTTTCTCAGAGCTGAATCACGCTGATTCTACGCCTATGTCAGACTCATAAATGCACATCGTCTTTCGACAACAATTAGATTATTATTCCACTTTAGACAGAAGAGAATCAGGTTACGGAATCATTTGTGAAATTCTTTGTTCACACTCCATAAATCTGTGACTCCATCAGCGTATTTATCTGTTCGAGGTACAACAAAGTGTGTATTAATCTGAACTATGACAATCTGTACCTAAATTCTTTTGAGTATCTTCCCCATTTTGAGTTCGGAGCTGTTTTCACATTGCCTCGAACGCCCTAAGAATACAAAACATACAATGAATGTTCTCACCATCTCAATTCGAATTGCTGAATACCAATCCTCCAGCCGTTCATATTACCTATCCGGCCCATTGCCACAATGATCGGTCAATGTATAGTAAACCGCTGATCTGCTAGAGGGAAGAAGCTGCGAAAATGTCTTTCGTGTGCTATACATATCGCAACCAACATTAATCTACGACACACATGCCTCGTTGCTCGATATTGACGCCACCTTAACGTACACTGTGCGCATCTATTCTGTTTCTGGTTTATAGTTGAAAACGATTTGTCGTACCGAAATGTCTTCTAATATATTTACTAAGTCTGGCTATTGCGATCAAGCGGTGACGCGCGTTTCCGCATCGGTTTTGCCCTAATAGACACAAACGCACGCCCAGAAGCGCCATGGTCCGATGGCCTGATGACCACTTTGTGAAACTGCTCTACCACTGGTCGTACATTGGCTTGCTAAAATTATATTACTTTCTTTCTCCCTTCCCATATCATACTTTCTCCTTCAGCAGCTACCATACCATCGCTGTCGAATATGGAATGACTATTAAATTGTGCTGAATGGTAGAATGCTGGCTTTTGTTGATTCCTCGCATTCTCGACGCGTTGTTGTTCGACGACCAGTGGTGGCGACCCTGTCGGATTCTCCTGCATTTCAGACCATTTTGTCGAAGTTTGGATTTATTGTATATGAATCGAAAAGACTATACGACGGTTGCGATGGGATTCGGTTCGGCGGATTTGATGATCATACGTACTGAACGCGGAGCGAACGAGGCACCAAAGAACTACCATGCCCTTTTCTAATAGCGAAAAGGAGCAAGGCTAGAATTGCACCAGTGCGGTCAACACCAGGAAACTTGGTTTATCGACGTAAAACCCGTCAGGCACAGGGGCAGAAGGTGCACAGAAGTGGAAGCGGCCATTTGTGACAGCTTCCAGCAATGTGGCAAGAACAGCACATGAATGATAGAATCAGATAGCGGAGTTGCTATTAAAGTTGATCGCACTTAATTTCATTTCAATATTTTCAGACAGCAACGAAATAAATCGGAACAACCAAGTGGTACGAGTTTTCTTCGGACAAATAGAAATAGTATTACGGAGGTTGAATCCCTTGATGCAAAGTAAACACGCCTTACGGCTAGTAATAATAGGGAATAATAGCAATAGCTCATTCGGTTATTATTGGACTGCCTATGCAACAAAATTCGATAAGCACAATCTTCGTCAAAATAGAGCTTCCATTGCTAATTGCAATTGCTATTTCGGTCCGTATCTCCAATAGACGAGTTAAGAGCAATTTCGGTGATCCCGTATTTCACAAATTGTTGCTCATATCTGGTGATGGTTGATTTTTGTTTGATTCGCCTAGGTTTTCACTTTTTCAAAGAGCAAGTTTTGAGCCAGCGATGATCTATAAATAACCAAAGCACGCCTGCCAGGTCTGTATGGACTTCTTTTTTAATTTTTTTTAGTTGCTCTCGGACACACAGTGCCCGGCGGCAAACCGAATGAGGCAATTTTCCATGTAAAGAATGTAAAGGAAGAGGTTGATATGATATGCTCTGTCCAAATTCGGCATTCAGTTGGTTTTTCGTTTACCGTATTGATACCAGACAGGCCTCTCTCCCTTTCTTTCTTCGCTTACGTATGTTGCTTACTAATTAGGAACTCCCAAGCAAGTCGATTCACTGATAGTGTGCTTACGAGTTCACACGACTATTGTTCCTGCTGGGTATCTTCGTTCAGATAAAAATAGAGACAAATAATGGGGACGAGGTTTGTTGTCTCCTGGCGTTCGCGAATTTTATTGGCATTGTTTACTGTCCGTTAGCATTTTCTGTGTGTTTGTGCGCACACTGCCTACTCATCTGCGGTTTGAAACCGATGTCGCTTAATTTAGTGGACTTAAATAACGGTCGTGCTGATTTGACCATTCAGTCATCATAGGCTGTCTCTACGTCCAACCGCTAAGGCTTAGCCAAAGCATTGATATTACATTCTCGCCTATACAGCGACCATACGCTTACCCAGTGCGTGGCTGGGGTAAGAGTGCTCGTTTCCACGTGTGCCTCTCACCAACAATCCGACGGCGTTAATATGAACCTTAGCCCCCAGCTCTCTCCCTGCTGTCTAGTAACAATTATCAGAATTATGTTTCTTATCCTTTTTATACTGTTTGCTTTTGTTTTGTGTACTGCAACACATACCGAGCAGCTGCAAAGCTTGTTCACGTAAAGTAGCCGGATATGTAAGCGGTTCAAAAGCAGAGGAAGGAGATTGCTAAACGATGAAGGTGGCCGAAGCCGACGCAGGGACACCAACTATCATAATAATTGTTGGGCCATTCAATTTTGAATTAGGCATTGGCACGAAAGAACGACAGGATGAGAAGAACAGTATAAAAAGGGAAAGCTCATCTAAACGAGAGTATCCTAAGGCCATTATTTTAATTTCTGTTGAAACAAGCAATGCTGAACAGGAATTCTATACATATACCTTTTATGTTTACCCCGACAGTCACAAAACAGAAAAGGCCCTGGAGTGAGCGAGGGAGTATTTTTTTTGTTACTAAAAAACTCGAAAATCGGGTACGCGTGAACGTTTGTTTTATACTTTGAATATCAATTGACCGCTGGCTAATGTAATCTCAGTGCTATGAAGGCAGAGTTTGGTTGCACCGTTGTTCTGAGTGGACATTTGTATTTTGAAGGACCGCTTCTACAGACACAATCGGTCTCAATGCCCCTTACAGTGAAAATCATTCAAGCACCCGCTGACAATCAAATATTTTTCGCAACGGAGTATAGTTGCCCTGCTGAATAGAATTAGGCCCTCAAAATCTTTCCGACGATTTTGTTTAGATGATTGTGTTCATGGAAGGATGGGACTGCATGGAGGGGGAGCGGCTCAACTAGACGGAAGGTACTAAACATAGATGACGCTTCGCACTGTTTACAAATGTGATATATCTCCGCTACAAGCTTGGTCAGTGTTGACTGCATTTTTCTCTCATTAACCAACAGGGACGTACCCGATTCACGGATATTTGTATCAATATAAAAGATGATCCACTATACGTGTGCGTTCATTTGGCGTATCGCAACGTCGCGTTCCGATAACAGTCGTTATCACACAGAAGAAAGGTGTTTCGTGAAAACGACGTTCGGTCGACTTTAAAATTGAATGGTTTCGCCAGTGGCGTATCTATATTTTAAAACATTCAGGCGATGAAGAGAAAGTTGGAAGAAGTAAATCACTGCGCGAGAATTTGACACTCAGAGTATATATTGATATCGTGCTTCAGGGCTTCCGTCGGTTGTATTTTGCGATAGATTAACTGTAAAATCGCGTTCGAAAAAATTAGGGTTTTAAAAAATAAAATGCTGTTTGCTCCGTATAGATTTACTGCACAGATAAATAAAATTTGAGACATTCTAGCACAATACACTACTCTGTATAGTAGGACGCGAGTTGGCAGTTCGAAACGGCAAGTTGTAGTCTGGTATGTAAGCCGTGATAACTGTATAACCAGTCTTTAATAGAAATTATGAACAAAGTTTAATTAAGGTTAACAATCAATTTCTGGTACGCAGATTATTCTTTAAAATTGATCTGTTTTGTAACTCATATTCCGATGCTGAGCTCTGTGATCAGGTGTTTTACAAAACACAATGCGGCGTATGCCTTGTGGGGTGTACGTTCGAAGATGGTTAGTATGATTCTTTGATTTGTTTGTACCAGCAATTAAACTAGTTCGTCAAAATTCAGACAGGCTGCCTCTGGAAAACCACTCGAAGATTTCAAAATGGCCTTCTGCCGGATTTACCGCCGGCGTGCTAACAAAGGGTGCTAATATAATAATCACATTAAAGGTAGCCAATTACGATTATCAAAATTGCAGACGTTTTACAGCAAGTACCAGTATATATTTCTTCTCTACTGATTTTTGACGTTCATGGCCAAGTAGTCCCTAGCCCGAATGAAATTACAGCGAGTTTTACGATAAATCACGCTGTAAAGGATGTACCCCAATAAGGGCACGAATTCATAATCTCTCTATTTGAGGGAAAAGGCTTTCTAAATGTTAAATTACTATGAAGTGAAATAGCGACCTTACTTCAACAACGTTTAGCTTCAAGAAGAAATACGATGAAGTGACGGATGTATGACGGATCTAGTGTACCCTTGCATCCATACTCCGATTTCTGATTCGGGTGAACCTCAATGCACGTTCACGTAACTATAAAATTCTAAACTTAAAAATGTATTACCTTTCAGAATCATGCTGTTGCTATTATGGAAGTAATAATACATTTTCTATTCACAAGCGACCACAAGAACAACTCGAACAGATATATTTCTTAAACATCTGTAAAATCTTGATGAGCCGGCAGTGTTACGCTGAAAGTGGGTAAAGTATCGATTTATTTACATAGGTAGCGAGCGTCGTTACTAATAATACCCAAGGTGTGAGTCAATAAATTATAGGAACAATGTATCGCAAGGTCGAAGTAAACGCCGACTGAGATAGTGTGTTGGAACAACGGTTCAAAAGAAAAGCTCAGCGTTGAAAATACGATCATAAGTGTGTTCTTTGGACAACAGGCAGCTGGAAGAGTTATAAGTTTCTTATAGTCTGCCCTAGATAAATGTAGCATTGGACGTTCAGAAGTAGCGCGCGTGGACAGGCGCATAAGTTGCTGGTGCCGGGGCATAAACAGGGGCAGCATACGATGGCTTGGCCTCAACTTGTCGCGGCTCAGACTGAAGGGCAGCTTCAACACCAGTAGGCGCTGACGATAGGATCGTAGCGTCAGCTGGGTCCTTCGATTCGGTTCCGAGCACGTTGGTGATCACGTCAGCATGGAAACCAGTCTCATCGGCTCAGTAGGTCACAGTCCTTCGGCGACCATCGGCCAATAGGATGGTGTATTTGCCCTGAATTCGGCGGGACCCGTTGGTTGACTCTTCAGCGGTCGACGAGCCCTCACTGTCCTCAGTAGCGTACGAATACAGATAGGGAGCTGGAGGTCCATACTGCTCCGGTTCTTGTGCGTGTTGGCCAACAGCGCACGCTACAAAGACACCCGCTAGAACGATCAGAGACTTCATGTTGTTGGCAGAATGTGCTGCGGCTGTATTCCTGTTATCCTGTTATATCTCACTGGTGGCTCTCTTCATAAGATGGTCTATCTGTATGCACAGCGCTGTTTTATAGGTAAACTGGTCGAAGAAGAGATGACCTCTAAAGGTGAACCACAGAAATACGATTTTCTTCTTGGACGAAAAACGAGTTTCACCCCAGGAAACATAGTCGTCGCTGGTCAATATACAGCTGTGTAGAGACTCGTACGGCAACAGCTGTGGTTATAGTTGTCGGCCACCCACTGCAAAATGCTTCCAGACTTCTTGGACAGAATAAATTGATCTTTTCTTATTCCAACTGCGGAGCCACCGCTGATGACGAGGGAGAGAAAGAGATATTTGCGACAGAAATGTTTGCTAAAACGGCCAGTCAAGGGTAGTGGCTCTGAGCACTGGAGGCGGTGTGTGTGACGCGAGTACGTTGAAATATATTTAAACACATCACTCATCCTCTGTAATAATGTGCCGATTCTGTATAGGGTATGCAGTGCCTTTGGTGTGCGATGATTAAACAGATTGATGAAGTTTATATATCATCGTGGTTGAACGGTGTTATGTAATATATGATGCAGGGAACTAATAGGCATGTCGGCATGTTTGTTCGTGACAACGTTGTGCTGGTCAACAAATGAAGAAAAGGTCTCAATGGCTAATTATATTCAGCTAGTGGAAAAAATTGGGGCATTAAAGATTCAAGAAAAGTAGCTTACAGTTTTTGCAGTGCAAGGTGTGAAGTAAGCTTTTTAAGAACCTGACATCAACGTACTCTAAACGAACCTGGATGATAAGCCAGCTTCTCATTGATCTTTTTTCACTTTATTTCGACGTGGCAAAGCTACTCGCTGTACGACCTGATTTATACTGTACAGTAGTGATGACAACTGCCTACATGCAAAAACGACAAAAACGATTTAGAGGTTGTCCCGAGGGGTGCATACCACACAATAGTTTTATATTTACTGAATGTGCTCTAAATAAAGCATATTCTAAGAATGATAAATATACGCACCCAGAAGGAAACCACATGTATAAGCTCCATTTCTGTTGCTACTAATTGTATTATCAAATACAAACAAAATAATAATAACATTTTATTGGCAGAACACGAATTCGTATACGAAAAATAGATGCTAGGAGGATACCTAAGGATGGAAAGCCATCGGCGATAAACGCGTATTTGATCAACGAGTCAGCTTGCATACCTATTCAATCTTGCGGAACGTCAAAGGACATAATGTGTTGTTTTGTTATTAATAGAATATTTTATTTTACTGCTGTGATACCAAAAGCAAGCAATTCATGGCCGTGATTGCTGACACGATAAAAGATGCAAAATCGGTTTTTATAAAAGAATGTATCTGATGTTATTCAGTCGTCGCCGCAAACAATTTAGTAGGCGCACACATGCTGAGTAGAAGCCATTAACCGCTGTTAGAACAATCACGGATATATTAAGATAGAGTCGCATATGGTGTAAAATTAAAACATTGTGCTTATTGATATTACTCTTTTAAATAAACATTTTTATTTTATGTTAATATGGCTGCAGGTGCTAAGCCAGGTGACAAGCCACGACTGGATGGGCTTGAAGCCCGTTTGATGGACGATTTGAGACATTGTCCTTATAAAAGAGCTATGAAACAACGAGGCAACGACGTAAGACCTTTGACCAGCTCGCAAATTATATCTCATCATTATTTAAACCTAATCTTTACATTTGCTGTTGATGAGCTACTAAACGTCACAGGTATGAACCGATGCCCGTATAGCAGGAAGCTCCAGAATAGCTTCACAGATCCGTGAGAGTTGTGTAGAAGAGTGAATGATCGTTTATAATTTTCATCATCATTTATTAAACATGCTCATCGCGTAGCATCCAATATATATATATATATATATATATATATATATTGTATGCTACGCTTTACATATACATATATATAAAATATCTCAGAACGAGATCACGTTGTTGTAGGTGGAAATCACCTGAGGTCTCCAATGAGGAGTGAGGTGTCAACAAGAACATATACAAGGCTGTTCCGAGTTGCAGGGTGTAAGACGAGAACACGCTTGGGGTAGGATGTTTTCAGGCGATTTAAGAGCTTGAGGCTTACCAAGTTTAGGTTCTGTCAAATAATCTTCACTTCGTATGCGGCCATCGGGGCGACGTTTAAATCGAACAAACGCAGGGCTATTGAGATGGCTAGGAGATGAAGGTTTTTTTTATTTTCGCCACCGTAGACAACGTCCTTTGGCATCGTTCCGTGTTCTTAAAACTGCCCTCGACGGATACACGTCCCCCACCTCTGAACCTCGTCACCAACGGCTTTACCTGATTGACAGGGCAGTCCGAGTTCAAGAGACGCCCCATGCAGCCTAGCCAGGGCCTGCTGAACTTGGAACCGACTGCAGCCATAAATAACCAGATCATTTGCATATAAGATAACGTTGACCGGATCACGTTTGCCTCGAATCGGGGCTGGCAGGTCCTTGAGTAGAACCGAGAACAATAGTGGGCTTAAGTTGTCTCATCTATCATTTTACATTCGATAGACTTCTACAATTTATGAAAATTAACTTCCAACTAATGAACAGGTTTCTTTTATTCAAACGTGTTGTTCCCCACTATGAGTGAGGAACGAAGATGAATAAGCTCCTCTAATTGATACAATTAATCCTACATCCATTATTTTTTATCGGCCGGTAGCACAAAAAATGTATATTACAAACTATAAATTACCCTAAATTACTTTATTGTATGCATGAAGAAGATGGTTTCTGAGCTGACAGCGCACAAAGGTGGAGTCATGCATAGAAGTAGAAAATAGTACGAGTAATAAAATAGGTTTCGTCTATGGTCAACTTGTCTGCCAAAAATTATACGTCGTATACCTCCAGATGATCAATTTAATTTATTGCCTATAATGCCTCAGCATGGATACATAAAGCAATGCTAAATGAAAGTAGCCTGTGTACTTTAAGGGATTCTAAACATAAAGTGCCGATACGCTTTGGTGTAGAGCACGAAAGGGCAGAGATAGAGAAAAACAGTGGCAACTTTGGCAAAATCGGTAATAACTTTTTATTGATTTCGCAGAAAGAGATAGGTGGTTTACGTCTAAAAATCTTGCACATTTCGCATATACGCTTGCGCATACCCTATGAAGAATCAGTATCGAAAAGTAGCCAAAAGAAAAGTATCAGTTTTTCAAAGTTAGATGCACACTATTTATATAAATCGTATTTTACACAAATCAAATGAAATAGACACGACGCATCTTTAAAACAGTGTTTCTTATTAGGATTTCATCGGGGCATTAATTATTATGGCCCACTCACTTACCCCATTTTTGAACACAAACGTCCACCGTGTCCAATTTACACTTCGAAGGCACAACAAACGCGTTCCTTTCGGCTGTGAACTATTAGATTATCGACAAACGCCCTTAAAGCAGCTCATCACGCGCCATGCATGTAAGCTCATTGGGGAATTCCTCTGGTATAATTTTGTAATCTGCCCCCTTGCGGCGATTGTCAGAAGACCGGCGGCGGCGCCAGTACCAATCTGTACCAAGGGCTGGTGCTGGGGCGAGACTTTTGCGCGCTCACTCAGACAGATTAAATCGCCGCTGTGCCAAAGGATGCGGGGGATATTCTGTTGCATCTACTTAGCGCGTATGGACTATAAATGCTTGACAGGACGTGACAGCCAACATCAGTCGGTCAGCACAAATTGCTTAACTATGAAGTTTTTCATCGTGATTGCTGCTCTAGTTGCCTGCGTCTCCACGCAAAGGGCAGCCGAAGAGAAATACGGACCCCCAGCTCCATACCAGTACTCGTACGCCACGGAAGACAAAGAGGGGTCCTCAACGGTGGAAGAGTCCACCGATGGCTCGGGCCGTATTCAGGGCAAATACACTCTGGCTCTTGCCGATGGCCGTACCAGGACCGTTACCTACTGGGCTGATGAGAGCGGATTCCATGCCGACATCGTCACAAACGAGCTCGGAACCGAGTCGAAAAATCCGGCCGATGTTACCATCCAGTCAACGGCGCCAACTGGCGAAGAGGCCGCTCTTCAGTTCGAGTCACAGCGCGTGCGCCCGAAGGCCTCGTACGTCTCCCCAGTTATTGCACCCGCTCCAGCAACCAGCGCATTCGCCGTTTTGGCCCCACTACATAGGGGCTTTTTCTAAACGTTATCGCCCTGTCGCTTTTAGCACCAAAGCGTACTTGACTGAAAGGTCCGCGAACGCTATGAGTCTCATAGATATGGTAAAATAATGTCCATTGTGTTCCACTCCAACGCTTAGAGCTTATTATTTTTATGCGTCCGTAATGTGTTTGACGCTTAACATGACGCAGAAGTGATATTAAAACGTGAAATCGATATTGGAGGTATAGAATGAAGTTATTTTTCCTATGGTACTTTGATCACCATTGACAAGTTTTACGAGCACGGCTTTTCCAATGTAGTAACGCTTTTCCATACGTTGGTTTTATCCTTTGTCTGTTCTCGTCGTTTCTTTTCACCAACTTTTACGATTTTACCATGGAACGCCACTCGGTTTCTTTTTGAATTCCTTTTCCTCTAGGGAACTATTTAATCCCTCTTGTCTCTAGTCGAACTACAAATATATTTGCAGAAGTGAATGAGAAGACTCGTATGCATTAAAATATGATGTAAATAAAATTCACGAAGTGTGCAATGAAAACACGTTTATTCAATTTTTTCTACAATTTTCTGCTTAAAGTTAGGCTCATGCAGCCATCAAGTAGTACTGCAATTTCCAGAAGGTACGCAGGACTTCGGGTCACTGCCGCACTCGGGAGAAGCATGCACCTCAAAACGTTTATAGAGTACTATCTGGGTACGTCCCAAACTAAAAAACGATGCAGGTAACAGAAAAGACACATAGAGTGATTATATTCGACGAAAGTACCGGAAGTAAGTTGGACTTTACCACTTAGTACGGACGTTAACAGAAACAAATCTTTGTCTATCTGACTTTTCTTGTTATTGATTTCAAAAGTCGCAGACAATGGACTGAGAGAGAAACTCCACTCCGTGACAGTGATACCATCAAATTGATCAGCGTCTATACCATTCAATAGTGTATGAGAAATTAACACATCAATATTTAGAGGTGCTCCACGTTTATTACAGCTACCATATTACACATCGCTGTAAAATGATGGTGCTTTTCTGTTTTGAGTAAAAATGCGTTGTAACCAGGATACGCGTCTATATGCTTTCAACACTCATTACACTAATCATCGACCGGAAACTCTTGTAAAACAAGATCTTTTTTCTACCAGACTAAGATGGTTTGATAACACGTCGTTCGCTTCATGATTGTAGACGAGTACTTTCCCAATGGTTAAAAAATCGTGGAATTTTTGGTTGCTGGCAGGAGAAGTATCGTGGCTGATTTGTATCAGAGATGTTTCTAAACATATATAGAGGTCCAAAAATCTGAGTAATAGCTAGAGGAGTACCAACCAGGGTTGCTAATTTGAGTAAGCATTAATAGCGCACCGTGTAAATGCGTAGGCATGACCGGAATATAATTCGTAGAAAATAAAGATCATAGCAGTGAGAATATAGTTTTGGTAAAACCAGCATTATTTTCCAGGGATGCCGTGATTGTTTTCCAGACATGCTTCTTCTATATATTTAAAGTTTGATATCACGGTGAATCAATTGAATCAGATTCACTTAACATGAACGTGTAAAACATCAATAAAATGTTATTATTCGTTTTCAGCATACCGGTACTTTTCTCAAACACCAAAATGTCGTAAGGGAAGATAACAGATTCACTGAGCTTTTTTTGACAATATACTGGCTGTAACACTTTTATCGCCGACCTAGAATTTAGTTTTTGAAACAGAATTTATTGGACCAGCTCCCTGTTTTTACTATAAGCCACAGTGTGTGTACTAATACTCTCAAGTGTTATAAAGTTTCACTAGTGTACAGTAACAATACACGACGAGACTTACGTTTCCCCTCTACGATGGTTTTTGCAAACAGCGGCATTTATTATATGTAATGACTCTGGCTTTCCACAATTGAAAATTTCTATTCACCAATCTTTTATTACTACCTTCAGTCTTTAATCGCGAGAATGCCTTCTTACGCTGTCCACAACAGTCAGACACGTTTTGTTTATTAAGCGTTCGAGCAGGCACTTCTGGGTCATTCTTGTTGAAGAATGTCACTTTGCGACATACTAGTTGGCATGTCAAACTTGTTCACTTCATATTTAGTTTTAGACTTCAGCGAAAGCGTCAAGCGCCCCTACGTAAAGTACACGATATATATAGGAGAAAACACCATTGTCGTCAATTGGATTCAATACCTTCGATGCAGAGTGGCCTTCATGGCGTTCTGACGAAGCAACATTTTCATCTCAATATGCAATTCCCTTATTCCTCGAATAATCGAAACGGGTGCATCTATTGTCCGTGGTTCGTTGTGGAATAGAAAAGCTCTTTCGCAGAACAAGTTGCAGAACGTTGGGGACGGCGCCACATAAAACATAAGAATAGTTTGCACGCTCGGTTTTTACCTTCCGAGAATGAATTCAACGTTGACGCTCTAGGTAAGACTGAACCGACTTGTCTATGGGATCGCCGTTTAGACGCACGCAGCATTTAATCAATTCATTGTTTTAATTAAATATATTTTCTGCTACATGGTCTTATTACACGTACCCCTGAGAAATTCTACTTCTACCCGGCTAAACAGACGAAGCATCAGCTCGAAAAGAGCTCGTATTGACAATTTATTATTGAGTTCAATTAAATACTTAAGCAAAAAGAAAAATTTATAAAATAGTGACAGAAAAGGTGTCAAGCTTAATCATATGAAGGCTCTAATACTGTTAAAGCTATGGGCAGGGGACAAATATCTACCCATAAAGGCAGTGGCCTAAGAATTACGATGGCCGCGATTCAAAGACAAAATTAAAGGCATCAGCTAATTGAGTTTGCTTTCATATCTTCTCCTTGATGTTTTGTGTGTGAACGTGTATGTGTGTGTGTGTGTATGGGTGATGTGCACAAATCATAGTCACCTGCAATTGGAAGCATCCAGGCAAGATTGTCGGCAAATCAGAAAATCATCAGAAGTTCATGTAGCAATGGCATTAATAGTGACTATTATACGGCTGCTATTGATCCCAGAAGTGAACCCAACTGTCAGATTTTTAATTATGCTGATTAGTTATGCTTACTTGCAGTATTTAGTATGCCCAATGCTTGCGTGCTGTAAGTCTTCTTCGTATTAACTGATGCAGTACCAGATTTAAATAGAGCACCCTACGTAGAATCAGTTTATTTATAAACGTCGGCTTGAATTCTATCCTGACAGGGCTCAAATTTTTTGTCGCCATTTTCAAGAAAAGTAGGCTGCCTTTTAGTACTAATCAGTGAATACGACATCCGTCGAGACAACGTTGAATGACCTGTAAATAACACAGAAAAGCATTTTTGTCCCACCAACTGCTTCAAGCGTAAGACGATATATATAGTATGTTTCACAGGCCAACAAAACTGGGATTCAGTGGTATAGAAGCTACAACGGATGAAAACGGCGGTGTGGGAGACCTTTGACCAGAGGTCGGCCGTCATTGGACGGACCACTCGTGGATATCCACCCAGGAAGTTTGGATCTCGGCCATTTGGCCGCCTCCCACTCGATCAAAGACGTTGGAAGCAATACTTTCGATACGCGTATGCTTTTAATATCGGTTATTTAGTGTTTTGCCATACGTGTACGGGCAACTGCAAGGATTAGCCAAAACACCCACTCCACTCGTTCTGACTCGTTTGACGAGTACCTAAGGAATGAACGGAGAGGTAATGGCTGGCAATGGCGCGGTATAAAGGTCCGCGTAAAATAGCAATGTTCACACAGCTCACGTCGATTTAGAAGAGGAGCACAACAGATAGGCAGATATCCACTGACAAGACAAGATGAGGTCATTTATTGTGTTCGCCGCTTTTGTGACTATTGCCGTTGCTCAGCGAGTCGCTGAAGAGAAATACGGACCTCCAGCTCCTTACCAGTTCGCCTACGCCTCCGAGGACAAAGAGGGCTCGTCGTCCCATGAAGAGTCTTCCGATGGGTCGGGACGCATCCAGGGGAAGTACACAATGCAATTGGCTGATGGCCGTACCAGGACCGTGACCTACTGGGCAGATGACACTGGCTTCCACGCTGACATCGTCACAAACGAACTCGGAACCGAGTCGAAAAACCCAGCCGATGTTACCATCCAATCGTCGGCCCCTACCGGACCTGAAGCCGCTCTGGCTGCGGAGTCTTCTCGGGTGAAGCCCCGGGCTTCGTATGCAGCTCCGGTCTACGTTCCGGCTCCAGCGGCAAACGCATTCGCTGCATTGGCGCCCGTGCACAATCGTTTCTTTCGAGCTTGAACAGTTTCCGAAATTCCCAGCCTCGTGAGGCCGTTTGAGTAAACTTTGAGTGACATATTGTGGTGTTTAGTTCAGCGCTAACAACGGCTGTTCCGATTATCTGTAACGAAAAGATTTAGCAGAAGATAGCGGACTTAGAGTTAACCAGTATGGTCAGATATTGGCTTGAACCTGTTCTATTTCCAACTACCCCACGCCCGAGACACTTCATTCCGGCTGTTAACGTCGATGCTTAAGCTGATCAAATACTACGAACCTGTTTAACCATTGCGGAATGGAGTTCATCAGATTCATAATAACGGTCCTCGGTAAAGTGGCAGTTCGCCCACATCCCATGATCCCAAAATTTGACCAAACGCCTTTTCTTTACTTGGAAACCCATCAACTAGAGCGACGTTCTTGAAATGCATCTAAAACATCCTTTACCTCATAGTTCCCACACCCTCACCTTCTGTTGTAAATAAAGCTTGGCATCGCCACCCTGATTCATGTATTTCTATGTAGTGTTTAGGTTTCAGAGTAAGACTGCTTCGTCCCGAAAGGGAGTTACTTGCTAGCTATTGGTGCTGAGTTGGCTTTTTTGCAGTGCATAACTTTATAACGTTTGGTGGTTTCCCATGCCAAATGCCGTTAAATATATAGGTTTTGCTTGGGCAAAATAAGAAGAAGAGAAGCACAGAGTGCATCATATATGTGTATTCAACAAAATGCAGGACAGGCTTCGCTGCAGCTATCAAACTTTGGAAATGCGTAAAAGTAATGTACTAAGTACGCATGATCATTTAAGGACACGAACTGCTGCTGTTTTCATCAATATATCGTTCCCTATAGAATGAATCTTCAAATCCTACTAAACGTTTCCCGTACTTTATTAGTACATTTCGAAAATTCATTCTCTCTAGAAACAAAAAATAATTAAAGTGAATGCTTTTTGTTGAGCCTTCTCATAAAATTTAAAAAATTACAAATATTTCAAAGCATCATCAACTACATTCACGACTGAACGGGAGAGTATCCTCTTTATGATCGTAGTATGTTCCTGAATACGATAATTAATGGAACTTAGCCGAAGTCCTAGATTAAAAACACAGCGCAGGTGCAGTATGCAATCCGCGCTGTGTTGGGATAATAGTAACCATAATCATTATAGTTATTCGCCATTTTTAAATGCTACATTTTGAACAGTGAAGAGTGAAACTAATATAGACCCAAGAACCAGGGACTCACTACGAAAGATCGCTACGCAGTTTTACTGCTGACAGTTTTTATCGTCGCACAATTCGAGAAATCAAAATGCAGGGACCCATGTATTTATGTGCAAAAACTATTCACATTTGCGTTTTCCATAACTGATACGGTAGTGTCCCTATCTGGTTACTATGGTTGGTCACAACTTAAGCAAAAATCTCTTATTTTTTATTTGCCTTATTATAAAGCCCTACAGTAAATTCAACGAATTAACATAATACTGCTCTAGCACACCGAGCTGATTCAACAGTGCTTTCAAGTTCGCCCGACAAAACCAAGAATGCTTACATTCTTCTGCTATGTTGCATGCTGCAAATGCTGTGCTGAGCTATGCTATTAATTTGCTTTAGAAATTGCAGTCAAGTATATGGGTGAAACAAGTGACGTGGAAATGACGTCATTTCTTGTTAGAATTAATGTCGCGACACTGCGGTAATACCGCTGCAAGTGCTCTAGATCTCTACGTCGGATAGGACACAGGCGAGATAATAAACAATTAAAATAGTGGTGTCTTCTTCACTAAACAAGAGTATTCAATGTGCCTACTAGCCGTTTTATAGCCCCCAAAGACGATGCTAAAATATGGGCAATTTGAATCTAGTGAATTCAACAAGAATCCTACTTACCCTATAATTCAAATAGACTCCTTATGACTACTGACACGGATACTCTAATGACTCGTTGTAATATAAACAAGAATATTAATATCACGGCGGCGTGATCAGGACATCAGTTTATCTATCCCAGGGATCCGGGTTCGTATTCTAGGTGTGTCCGACACTTTCTTGAAACACGCTGACTAGCACCAGCCTATCGTGAAATTAGCTTTACGAGCATGAATCACAATTACAATCCATGCCAGTAATATGCCAAATTAGATTGCCATTGTACCACAGAATGTGAGCCTGTTGTGGTAGTAGTGCGCTAAGGAGTTTCTTTACACATATTCACATAACACCCCCCAGTCACAAACCATTGCTGGCATCAAGAATGCATCAACAAGAATGCATCTGTGAAAAAGAATAAATAGCTAGAAATGACGCCGTAATTGCCACATAGCAGAAATAAGACCGTGGCATCCCCAGTTTAGTAGAATGCACGCGAATCCGACCAAGGTAGCTCTTGTTCTTGAAGATTCCATATCGAGCCACGTTAGACCGATTTCTCTTAGCCTGCATCAACTACGTTAACATTCTCGTCAATATATACATACCTACTAATAAACGACGACGATGTAACATTATAATATGCGTTTAAGAATATATATACATTTTTATTGAGCATTACGTTAGGTAGACTAGGAGATCTAGAAGCAATAACAATTTGAAAGAGATGGCACAGTGAAAATATCACAGGGGCGGTTTAAAGGAGGCGGGGATTGAAAGGAGGGAGAGTTCGGCGGAAACGTAGCCGCCATAGTGTAGATTCAATAAAGTGAACATCTAGACGCGGAAAAAGCGGTTGTGCACCGGCGTCAGCGCTGCGAAAGAACCGGCCGCTGGGGCAGGGACGTAAACAGGGGCGGCGTGCGATGCCTTGGCCTTGACTCGCTGCGACTCGAACTGAAGGGCAGCCTCCGCACCGGTAGGCGCTGACGATTGGATCGTGACATCAGCCGGGTTCTTAGACTCGGTCCCGAGTTCGTTGGTGATCACGTCAGCGTGGAAGCCAGTCTCATCGGCCCAGTAGGTCACAGTCCTTTGGCGACCATCGGCTAACGAGATGGTATATTTTCCCTGAATTCGGCCGGACCCATCGGTCGACTCCTCGGCGGTCGAAGAGCCCTCTTTGTCCTCGGTAGCGTAGGCGTACTGGTACGGAGCTGGAGGTTCGTATTTCTCTTCCTGAGCCGAAGCACAACTGATGATTGCCACCAGAGCGACACATGTCACAACGAAAGTGTTCATTGTTTTATTTTGTTGCGTAGTGCCTCGTCTCAGAGCTACCTGACAAACAACTGGTGGGTCCGTAACGGCAGTGTCGCGCTTTTAACAGAATCCCAGCGTGGCTAGCGAGGGGTGAGGGTCAAGCCAGACCCTACGACGATGGATCTTCATCTGTACTTCGGCTTCAGGCTGACCCCTCAGAAAACACCTATTTGCACCACTACAGTATGACCAACGGGATATATCTCCATTCTCGCCCGTTACTCCCTTGCCGCCAGCCTGGCCAGATGCATCACGCAAGGGTCTATGCTTAGCAAATACGGTTTGAATTCTTATTCTTTTAAAAAATCAGTTAAAACGATTTCTGGCTTTCGGACACTCTGCAATTTTGCGAGAATTGTCCAACATCTGATGTTTGTTTTTCGAACCGAAATTTTATCCGTGGGCAGACCTTTAATTATTCATGGTTTTTTTTATTTTTGCACCAAAATTTAAGTTTGATAAGCGGGTTGACGCACCCCGTGTGATTTATAATTTTGTAGTTCTGCCCCTTGCTCACCTTATCGTGGTGTAATCTGCACGATGTACGCAATATTGTGACAGTATTTATTGGAAGCAGTGTTTAATTTATGAAGATGAAGCGACACTACGGTTATAATTTATTTCCTGATACCTGGCTTATGCCAAAACTGATCTAGTCGGAAGTGTTACAAACAAATAGAGCACAACTTACGCCAAGATTGTAATTTTGAGTGAAAGTTAGCATCAATTTCACATAAATTACGTTTCGTTTCTTCTCAAGCCTTGGACGTCTAAACTCTTAAGGCACTTTAGACGCTTTAGCATGAATTCTTTACATCTGGTGTTCTTAGCTTTCTGGTGTCCGGGGATTACCGTTAAGTGTGCTATCAACTATTGAAAAATTGTGCTTTATTCGTCTCTCAATATTGGCCATCTAATTTTTAAGAGAGCTTAGCTTCTCCGTCATGGCCTTTTACCTAATTGTGACCTTCATCTATTTCGTTCAGCTGACACGATTTACTAACATATATGAACTGCATAAGCTGATGAATCGTTGTAACAAAAATGGATTTCCCAGCTCAAAAAATTCACCTGCGTTTTCTCTGTAAGCACATTGACTTTCATAAACGTCAAGTAAATTGGTGTCTTAATCCTGCAAGGCAAAGCACCCTGCTTCGCCGGGTTTATGTACTCGTGTGTTATAATTAAACAATACAGCAACAAGATCAAATTATGTCAATTCATAATTACACTAAACTAGTGACCCATCGACAGTTAAAGCACACTTCTATCATGAACTACGAGCGTGATCCTAAGTCGTCACCCCATTTTATGGGAAACTCCGGTTCGGCTGTTTCCGAGGTTATCCTGCCAACCAAGGACGTAGCACAAGATATCCCTCTTCACAGCAAGTTGATACTCGAGAAATTTAAAGAACGTCGAAACGAGTTTATTGCCCATTTTCTATAGGAACGTAATGACGCCGTGGCCCCCGCCATCACCCAGCCAGCGATCAATTACAGCCAGATTTATATGCGCACATACAAATACACGTACATTCAGCAATAGCGACACTGGCGTTTCGTTAGCTCAGTACAAATAATGGTGGTGTTGGAAACGGCCCGTTAGTTTTTCTGAGAATTAAAGATAAATTCCTGTAAACGCGCCGTGCCAACAGAGAGTCAGGTTTTTTTTTAGTTCCTAACAAGAAAGAACAAGTAAAGAAGGGAGAATTCGACATCAAATGAAATGCTAACAGCCAGCTTTTCGTGTCGTCGGGGGCAAAACGTACGTACGGGGCATCCGCCTCGTATGTGGCTTTACCGCGGTAGATCGGTGCGAATCTGGGAGGGGATCGCAAACAGCCTCAGTGTTGCCTTCGAATGAAGCTATTTTAGCATCATATGACTATTATCACATTACGATTATTATTCTCTCCTCTTCTGTGATTCATTCGACGATTGGTGGGCTGGCTGGCCGGCCGCCGGCCGACAAACGCGCTCGCGCCTGTCATCGGAGTCAAATGTCAATGTCATGGAGCCCCACAAGTTTAGTGAATGATAACTTCGTAACAGCTCATTCGGGTCTCGTCATATGGCCGAGCGGACAGGCAAGAAAGTCACAGCATCACACAGGCATGGCAAAGCAATGCCGCGCGAACGCAGCTAACCCGCTTTGATGCTACATACTGTTGGGAATGTTGCGTTTTTTACATGTGTCTAGTATCCTTGCTGTTTGACATTTGCGAGCAAAGATGTTGGCCACTGACACCAGTCCAAGCAGAAGTGTCTGTCAGAGAAGGTAGACCTTTTCCACTCCTACAAAAGAGGAAGGATCGGCGTTAATCGAGGGGCAGGGTCGGTAAACAGCACAGAGAACGATATAGCGGGCAAAACGGAGGCCCGAGAGAAGATCGATAGCACTGGAACGTTGCATAACGAACGGACCGTATACACGGTCATCATAGCAGGAGCGCCAGCAACAGCCGAGGCCTCATGAGCCCAAGGGTGTGGACAATATTTGATGTGCGTCCTCACACACACCCCTTTTGTTGTGCGATAGTGTTTATAGACAGATCGAGATTTTTCACAAATAGGTCCTCATCAAAACAAGTATGGATGTCCCACTCAGTTTATAGAAATTACGCAATCTCTACCTAGCCTCTGTGTTCACCGTTCTACACATGTATACAGAAGGAGACACTATAACATATATTATATACATCGCCTGTATAATTTAACACATAATATCACAACCCACTCGGTTACGGTGCCCAGCAAAATATTTCGATAGGATTCACAGTACGGCTTCCTCATAACTTAGGCTCTCGTAATCATAATCATAATCCGTATGGCAAGTGTAAGCCTTTATCTAAATTTAAGAACCTAAATTTAATAATAAAAAATTAAAAGAAAAGGAGAAAAAAAGAAAAAAGAGAAGAATCGGTATTTCGTATTCATGCACTAGTAAATATAAAAGGACAGAGACGCAAGGAAACATCTTGTACATGATGGAGTAATCACATATCGCAGTCCTGCAACCAACCACAGGTGGAGGTGCTCTAAATAAGCGGAGAAGATAATTTGACGCAAAGTGATAAATCGGCTATCATTATATTAATAACAATGATGATATTGAATCGTACAATAAAAACCTAGATAAAAAACGAAGTAAAATCATGTTGTAAAGCGCTACTATAAATGGGGTCCCATTAGGTATAAAAGAAGCAATGAATCTTCTTTTGTCTTATTGTACTTATTAACGGACTGTGTATGCACATATACTGCGCATATTACCAATATTTTGCATATTGTTCATATGCCCGTTTTTCGTCCTGTTTATGATATTTTCGTTATCATGATCACTAATTTGCAAAATCGCTACAAAGTTATTATTATGTACCACTTTAAACTATATGCCCAATTATAATGTTAATATAAATGCATTATCAAAATTGGCTGGGCGCAGTACAACAACAACGATACATACAAATGTAGAACATATAGAAGCAGACAATTCATCGTTGATTAAATCTGCTCCAATAGCTTTATCACAGAAATTCTCTACTTCACAAAATAGCAATAGGCCAGTACGTTCCTATCGCTAATGTATTATGCAATAAAGGACTGGTATTTTTTGTTCTTTAATTCCTAAATGAGTTGATTCTGCATATACGTAAGAGCCTACGTTGTAATCAAGAATCCGTTATGAACAATTTGTTGTTATTTGTTTAATAGTTAAGGTTTTTACATGCAAGGCCGTATCTTTGTACTGGCGACCGTATCCGTATCTTGATATCAAAGAGTTTCAAGGAGTATTAGTGTTATTATTAATAATTTAATCCCGCACTTAGCAACAGCAACAAAGCACGATTATTTTTCGAAGAATGAACATTTCCGGTATTGCACATTGACAGATATATGACATTTCATCTATGCCATGTGATGGTGTCGCAGAGCACAGGCCAATGGTGTAACAATTTAGGGATAAAAAGTGCACACCGTGACTCCGCTTAGCACGTAGTCAACACTGTTGCGGCTAAATTTTGAGGAAGATTATGCCACCGTTTGTCGTGACTCTCTGGCGGCTTAATTGGAATCTGAGATCGAAGCGTAGGACAACTGCTAGGACGACGTTAATCATTCAAAATGGTGTTGATTAGACTTCGATCGCCGTTCATCCCGCTATCGCGCATTTGCATCTGTGGGGTCCGTCTTACGAAATATGCAAAAGTTGTACTGCGGACATTAAATGTTTGCTGATGAACAGCCTTAAAGACAGATAATTGGCTATCGCGTTTGTGGCAAAGCTTATATCATAACCTATATACATTCTTCACTGGTGACAGTGTTCTAATTATCGACTATAGACTCTTTTTGTAGAACACTGAAGCCCCTCGGCGTCAGTTCAAGGGGAATATATTGTTTAGTCCGTGACGCATCTTGCTTTATGAGCTTTTGTTTAATAAGTTGTGAATAATCGTGCTGCCTGAGCAGAATTAAAACACTCCCGGCGTTTTAAAAACCGTAGTCAAGCAACAACAAATGACGTACACGTAAGATCGAACGATTGGTGTGCCATTGGTGTTCAACCCGCGTGTGAACTTTCTTTATTGATTTACGAAATTTACGCAAACAGTATTATTTCAGCAGCAGAAGCTTAAGTGGCAAAAATCTAGTGCTCCTCGGCGGCAGCGAAAATAAATGAGATCTTCTTAGCGCTTCTACGGCCCCGCTGTTGTTGTTGACTGCACTTCAAATGACTAAGGAAATGGGCTATTTACAGTTAGAGCACGCGCATTGTCTGCTCATTTATCTGCTGATTTGTCCATTTGGCCCCTGAAGATCTGTGATGAGACTAATACATCGGTTTTCGTACAAGATGTCTCATGTGACGTCCTAACTTCTCGGGGTTAACCTCCTGTTTGACGCTCAGTGGTACCGCACAGGTGTGTATATATATTTATCTACATATACATATATATATATATATATCGTATATGCATAATGGTAAACGAGTTGCCTGTCAGGCTATCGTTACAGGTAAACACATGGATACCACAGCAGCAGTAGTAGTAGTAGTAGTAGTAGTAGTAACAGTAATAGTAGCAGAAATCAAGAATGATCGAGTGGAAACTATAAGGGGTTGTATGGCCAAGAACAAGCTTACAAAGAAGTGCCAATAAGCAAATATACTACCGCTAATAATTGTATTATAGTATGATGCGAATGGACAACATTCGGCAGCTAGTATTCGATGGCAGGAGAGGATTGGCAGTGAAAGCGACCCACTAGGCCCTCGTTCGTCACTGGGAGTCCATCTGGTTGGCATCAACCCCTAGGATTATTCCTCTTGCCATTATGACCGACATTTTTGTATTATTACTGCCTTTATACGCTGTCATCGTTGCGTAGCTGTGGTGTTGTTGTGGCAGAAATACAATCAGTCGTTTAGTAACGCATGACGGCGCCACGACACGTGTATGCCTGATTTCGGCCTGTTCTTCTGCCTTTAAAGAAACTAGCATGCTGCTCTCGTTGTTGTTTTCGTTGCTGTTGTCATTGTTGTTACTTGTGGTGGTGGTGGTGATAGCGTTGTTTGATTGCCGTTGTGTTCACACAGACAGATAGTTAGCCGTGCCCGATGGTGCCGGTGACTGCTCGGGGAAGCTTGACAGGGTCAAGATCGCTTCATCCTCAATAAAGTCGCCATAGGGGGTGGCGGTAATGCATCATCAGGCGATCAAGGCATAGGTAACACCCGGAACGTTGACCGTCCCTCCATTTTTTCGTCCGCTTGCCGTTAACAGGCTGTCATAACATGCATCTATACATAGCTCGATCGCGGCTTCGGACCTGGCTACACCGGACGGAGCAGATAAAGAAACTCGCTAGTGATGAATCGGACTGAATTTTTAAGTAGTACCAATCACGATGATCATAGCTTCAGTGATTCAATATGGACCGTGCCCGGATTTATCCGATCACATACATATAATTTTTTGGATAAGAAACGATAATGTATTTTATTAAAATTGAATGATAATATATACTTTGATCAGATAGGCAGTACGCTGGAATGATTGGGCAAAGCTCTCAGATGTTATTGCAAATCATTTATTACGCCTACATATTCTGGACAAAACGGCAACTCATTTATAAAAGATATCAACTCATTTTGGAGTGCTTCAATATAACCTATGTAACAGAGCTAAGGTCTTAATGGACGCCTTCTCTGCAAGTGTTACTAATTCTCTGTCATTGGCTGACCTTCCTTGGCATTATATTGTCAGTGCGAAACAATCCGCACATGCCAATAGCTTTGGAATCAATTAATTATCTCCGGAAGGCGCCACCAATAAAAATCGAAAAAACTGCTAATCGTACACAAACGCTCTAGACAGATACATTTCGTACGCATCATCCATTGAGTACGATGCTATAACAGAGCGCTTTTGCTCGTCTTTGTTTGAGTCCGACCAGAAGCGCACTTTGTTCTGAGTAACTTCTCCGTTGTATTGCCGTGATTACGTAAGTCTGATTACTGATCCGTGATTTTGTGATCCTAACACGCAGAATAGACAGAGCGGGTTTGAATCCGAGTAGTTTATTGCAGAAGTGTATTTGAGATGCGCTATCAGATCAACCTACCGGCTCCAGGCTTCCCTTTTTCGTTGAAGGGCATGCCAACGTTGAATATTTAGACTCGCTCTTATAGTGGTCATTTTTACCATCGTACGCACACAACGCGTCATAATATAGTCATGCGCATCTCTTACATTTATTTAATTATGTGTTTGTCTTTGTTTTCTGCCCGATTATAGCAGTGCTGCGATCAAACTTGTTGTTTTCGCCGTTGCCAAAAGTCAAAACGCTAGTAAATTAAATTATAGCCGTCTTCAGTCCCCATGTGACGGCTATCACAAGAACTGCTATATCCAGTTCACTGTTACCAATGTTCCTATCATAGAGCTAGGCTCTGTTATTGTCTCATATATTATTAAGTAGTCACTGTGAAGCGTTTATTTGCTACGAGAGAAAAAAGAAGAATATTTCTAAGCGATAACCATTCACACGTTTTAATCACAATGGGTTATCAAGCAGCTGCTTGAAAACAGCAAACCTATACTTAGGCGAATACCCATACTTAGCTCCGCTACGAGAGCTATTTAAGTGCTAGGTTTGAATGACGGCATCTTCGTGTGTTACGCTCATTAAAATAAGGCGGATAGGAAAACTGGTTTTTTTTCTGGGATTGAGTTAATCAGTTCATTGGGTATGGTATAAAGTAGAGGGGAGTAACGCCGTGACGTGAGCACGGAATACACATGCTTGATGTGTTTGCATTTTAATGTAACCTAGGAGTTATAAGTTGGAATCGGATGCGATGGAACCTACTTTGGTGTCATTCGAGCCTTTTGGATGTTAAAGGGTAATAAGGAATGTCAAACACGTACGCTGTTTAGGAAGAAAAGCGTATAGCACATTAGTTCCCTGCAAATGCCTCTTGTGTGAGATGGTGGCCCTTTTTACGAAACGGAGAGGACCGTAAGAAGCGTGAAACCCAAAAACTTTCCCATATGAAAATTAGGATTGAGAAAGATATAAATGGGCGAAGACCTTTTTAGAGCGAACCTTAGTGACCAGTTATGTTTATGCCGCATTACCACACGATGTATTTAGGAAATGTTCACGATTATGGAAATCGAGCAGTGGGTTAACCTCTGTATTTATGTCTAGTTTCATTATGTGTTTTTTCAACGAATTTAATCTTAATATACTGTTAATATTCAGTCGTTGTATTCAATGACGTTGTTACCGTCGGGGCTAGCCATATAAACTATTTTCGAACAAACTAAGAGTGGTCAGACGGACAACAGATATCCATAAACCGTAGTAGATTGGTCTAGATAGCGGTTAAGTCTGCCTGAGTTTGATAGACAATATATATCTCTATATGCAGCGAATGCATATTGACATAGCATCAGTTGTCAATACGTGATGCGTCATCGTTAAATCGCTAGCAGCAACACCATTTTTTGCTGACGCGTCAAACGTGTATGATCCGGCGCTTGATATCCTAATAATTAAATAGCATAAACAGGAAGAGCATAGCCATCTCGTTCTTGACGATGACGATAACTGTACGAAGATAAACTGTTATGTAATCGCTGCGCAGGCAAGTGGTAATGCACGCTAACGGTGGGAAGGAGCATAATTGAGGAAAGCAATGCGGAATCTATATGCATGTAAGTGCCTGGTCGGTGTAATCAGTTAATTGGAAAAATCTGGTCTCAGAAATAACTCTTGTTGCCCATGGTTGGCAATTAGTTCGTCTCAAAATTGCGAACTAATGATTCTGTGCACACAAACGATTCGTCCTTGATATGCACATGCACACGTGTCTGTTATGAGTTGTGATAAAGGTATCAATTTCAGGTAGCGACTATAGGATTTGTCCGGACACCGGGTAACTTACTATACTTGGTCGCAAAATTCGAACTCTCCTATATACCATTAAATCTTTTTAAAACGAACTCTCAGAATATCTAAATTCCCTCATTTTCTGAAGATGTTGATGTGAAAAGGCCGTATTCTCTATTTTGTATTCTTTAAGCCACGTCGAAGGTCTCAATGAAAACAAATTATGATATTCTTTAAATTTCAAGCGCAGAAAATTTTTGCGACGGCCGGCATATTTCGTAGGTTATCCTCGACGAATAGTCTCTCTTATATTTCTCCGGGTGAAGTAACTACAAGGAATACGTAAAAGGGTTCGTAAGTTTATTGTTGCCATGAAGAGATAAAATAACATCCAGTTGCTTGCTATGACCATCCGCTCTTTATTATTATTGTTATTATCACTATTGTTGTTTAAACAAACGAGTAATACCAGATGGCTGTACTTGGTAGTCATTTTTCACTAAATGGCCGCGCTTTAATTAGATTTATCGACAAGAGCGACAATTTATTTTAATAAATATTGCTAGCCTCCGGCGGTGGAAACATTTCAAAGGCAGCTCAAACTCTACTCAAACTCCGCCCAGTGAAGAAGCGTATTCCGGATATAATCAAGTATTTCAATAAATAACTTCTAAAAAATGTCTCCTGTATTCACCCACCCTTTATGAACTTCATCTCTCCGTGAATTTCAGTTTTGGTGGTTATGCGACGTAGCGACGCCTGCAACTGGCCAGAGATCGGACGGCGAAGACGCTGAGCAGGATCACGACAGCCTCAACGATGTAATTCAGGTCTGAACAAAGATTTAAAATATGAACGGCATTGCAGGAAGTTTAAGCAGGAATACAGACACGCACACAGAGGTAAAACAACAGGGCCTTTACTTGAGCGATTTCGTAGAAAAAACAGTTAAGATATGTGCGCAACTAACACTTGCACAACGCCAGGAGCTCTACTCTTGTGATCACACAGTAGATTACCCTATCATTCCCCATATATTCAATCATCGACTAGCTCTCTCCCCCTAGTGTCACGAAGACAATCGATTAACTGGTATAACTTTCGTAAACGACTTTCTTTTTCCTTTGATGTATGTTATTGTACTGCATGAGAAAAGTTGATGGTGAATCGCTTTTACGGGTGAGTTTTATAACTGCACTTTGCTTCGGTGGTAAAACGCACCATAGCAAAATATGACGACGCAATTGTTTATCTTGGTTTGCGCTACATATTACAGCAACAAAAAAGGCCCTGATTTTCTTTTATTCTCTACCAACCTATTAATTGTAAACCGCACTAAAAGCTAGGCAATTTCTCTGACTGGAATTTACACAAAGGTAGTGAGATATAGCTGTAGTAACTACATTGTTCGAGCATCGCTATAAAACGCTGTTGGACACTTAAAAAGCCCGTATGTGCTACCACCGCAGGACTTCGAAGACACCCTGCATTCATCACACGGCGATCATCAAAAAGCAGCGATAAAGCCTGAGCAATTTGAGAAGCGAACCACTCAAAACCGTGTAAATCACAATAACAAAGCATCACAGGGAGTTCGTGGAGGCCCACTTGAGCCGTTGGAGCCCAAGCTTCTGGAAAAGCGTCTACCTCCTGATGGCGGCGATTCGATTACCGATTTTAAATCAAACACGAAGGTGAGCTTTGTTCACCACAGGAAATAACTACTGGAAAATATCCCAATGTGTACTGCCCCACCATTGTTAGCTAGACTAAAAAAACCGCACATCCAACTGGAATACATTTAGAATGATACATCTAAAATAAAAGAAGGGCTGGTTAAAAACAGCACAAAAATACGCATAGAGATCTTCCACCTCTTCCAAATCATAAAACATTCTGCGTCGTATGAAGGGTGATTTATTTGTATTCTCGATTCGAATCTATACTTACATTTTACTATTTCTTAGTTACTATCTCTTCGACATCCGAAGAAAGTAGAATGAACTTATACAGTTATGTGAGATTAAGCGAAATGTTTATCATCAGTAAATGACGTATTTATGAGGGGGCAGTTATTTCACTGACTTATTATTGCCGCAGCTAAAGCAGGTTACCAGCATAACGCTGTAATCAGAGTGCCGTATTGTCTCTATTACACAGTATAATACTCCGCAAAGAATCATCGCGTTAACCAAAGAAATATAAAATATCGAGTTTCTGTTATTTGAATCAAACGATTTCACGTATTTGACCGGAATACACATTTGTAAGCTCCTCCACATATGAGACAATCGACACATTTAAATTCAATCGCAGATAAATCTCTGCGTTTTCACCAACCGGGGACCATTTGCACCACCTATGGTGACTTAGTTTAGAGAAATCACGCCGTTCCGTACATGGATAAATCATGAACGCGCAATGGCGTCGATAAAGAACGCAGCCTAGTAGATGTACATTTTGCATGTTTTCATGTGAGTATATTTATACGATATTATACAATATTATAAGTAAGGCTTGAGAATGAGAAACGCACAGTCTTCCACGTTATAGTTCATGGTTGCACACACCTATCTGCATGCTAGATGTAGAATCCAAACGCTACTCTGGCTCACTTGTTCGGCAACTAGATGCCGAATGCTACAGTGCCTTATACCATTTGACATCTCCAACCGGTTGTGTAGCACGGGCGGGTTTTGATGGGCACCGCGAACTGGCGCGTTCTAGCAACAATTGGAGTAGACAATTGGAGGAGTAGTGTATACACAGCGTGCTCAAACGCGTGAGTCAGTGGCTCAGATCGATCCGAGGAAATGGCTTTTCGTGACGAGTGGTGGAAGGTGCATAATCTGGTTTTGGTCTACGGCTCTTATTACGGTTTACGGCATGTACTTACCGTACTTTAGTACAGCAATGGGATGCTATGTTGTTTGCCTGCACAGTGGGCTGACGTGTAGATGCAGCGCAAGTTCTTGGAGGTTGTGGCTTTGGCGCCCTCTTCAGCGTTTAATTTACTATTCTTTTTTCCTCCTGCACCTTGCGCACGGTATCGAGGCATTCGAGTTGACCCCTAACAATACATTGGACTCTGTTCAGAACCACGAAATTGAGCTTTAAGAATTATTACTCGTACATCGTACATCATCAAATGTCTTCAATAATATTAATTCATTAAAATGTGGCCTGGCTTGAGTGACAATAATATCGGTTGTACAGAGTACTGAGTCAGTTAACTTAGTATCATTATTCCATCTATGAGGAAATTTTACTAATTGACCCTGATATCACTGACTGATAATCATAATACCACATAATGGGATCTCCAATGCTTGGGACTATCATCACTTATGTACAATAATAACCTTTCCTGGCCCACATTAAGCTTCTGGCTTTTGGGTTACTTTCGATATCTGAAAATTTAATTTGCAATTTAGTTGCAGTTTATTTTGGAAAACCTAGACATTTTTAAGTCGTAACATAAAACGGTCTGCAGTTACGAACTCAGTGGGTATACGCAAGATGGGCTAATTCTGTTGTAAATCTGTCTACACAACAAAGTGGTTAGGGCCAAATCATCGGCAAAACCTGTTTCCTGATCAAACTGGGGTGCCCCCAGGCTTCCAGGGCCCGAAATTATGACCAAAAAATTGTACTTAACTCGATTAATTACCCGACCACGATTAACCTACGCTAAAATAGATTAGGTTAGAGCAGTTGAGGTATTGGCGTAGCGCGAATAGGTTTGGTGCCAGAACCTGCTTTTAAATACCTCGTTGCTACAATGTGTTAATACTTTATGCTTAAAATTATTCTTACCGACCGTAAAACTCGAGAGTAATATGTAAAAGGTCTTGAAAATATGCCGGATTTTGTTCGTTCAATTGGTTCCGATAGCAAAATAACATGCAAAATAAGAGCAATCATCTTTAGACGCCGACCTTCGGCACCTATTGATTGCGCTCACGTCCTGCATCAGCTCAAGTGCCGGTTTCCCTTTGTCTATTTTATCCCATCATACAGGTCACAGAGGAGCATTGCCGCCGACACGTCTACACGAAAGAAGAGCAGAGGAATGCCGAACAGCTATTGGACATGATCTTCGGAGACAACAAACTTGAGCACGAGATCGAGAACGGGGAAGTTGATGGCACCACCGATATCGAACATCGCCGAAAGTCGACTCGTCAAGACGACGCATCAAGGCACAGAAGCGATTCAGCTAGCTCCTCCGAGTCGATTGACACCATATCCAGTCTCAATTATCCATCTTCTTCCAATGTACGTCATGCACTTTTGTGGAACAAAATGTCAGCTATAGGTATACGGTATTTGAACTGACAGGTGGTTAGGTATACATATAGCTAACCTGTTAAACTAACCACTGCTGATTATACAGTTTCTTTGCCGCTGCTCAACATTATAGCTTGATTAAGTTAAAAGGGAAAAAAGTTCATGTTTCCTAGAAGACGACCGAACCCTACTATGGACGAACGGATATATAGTGCAAGTCACATGACAAGGGCTTTCATTTTACAAGTTGCTACATCTAATAAAGCAGGCGTAAAACACAATTTTAATAAAAATTAACTAATGAAAAATTAATTAATGAAAAAAAACTCATACCTTCTTATCTAGAGTATGTTTCTTAAAGAAGCCATCTTTTTGGTTAAATTAAGGTGAATCTGAATCGAAAGATTTTGAATTGAAGTAGGTGCTTGAATAGGGAATGCATTCTTGTATGGTTATTACAATTTTGGATAAGCCGAGGGTATCAGTGAATAGGTAATTTATTACTTTAGAATAAGCGTGAACTTACAATACAATTTGTACGCTGAAGGCGTTTGCTTACACGGTAAGATAGCTAAGTCGACAACGCACAAAGAATTCAACAGAAAATTAAACAGAACAGTAAATGACACTACGAACAAATGTGCTAATAATCGCATCTGAGAACTAAACAAGTACCTTGAAAAGTGTCTCTTATATTTTTCTTAGCCTGTTCATTTAATATTTTGTCAGTCAGAAAATCCCTGATTTTGCGCTAAAAATAAGTTTCTATTTTTACACATGCTTCAAACATCTTTCATGTTTATTAAAGTAATCATCTAGAGTGAATTTTGTTATTAGCACATTGAATAGTTAACAACATACAAGGTCTCTTACATCTTCCGGCGACACCACTAATGCTACGCGCTAATGCTTGCCTTCTCAATCGCTTGCCTTTAATCACGTTTCCACATAACAGAGCAGCGCATCCCGACAGCTCGAGGCGACAATGGCTTCCTTGAGTCCGTTGGGACCAGAGTTGTACGAGCCACATGTCCTAACAAGTAGCATTGGGATGACGGCAAACTCCCTAAAACCCCTGGGAACCTCGGCAGGGTCCGCGGCTCTCTTATCACCATATCGGTCAACTCGCGTAACAATCGACCGTACGGTTTTAGCAAAGATCCGGAACCAGTTATCTGCGTGTCTTGCCAAAATGCGAGATCTTGAGCTTCAGGCAAGGGCTGTGCCGGTACTGCAGGTATGCAGCTTGTTCTAACAGCCTTAACTGGGCTGATGTATGCTTAGTGCTATACGTGCTATGCGAGACTCGCCGGGCTGTAGTTCATGATTTACTGCACGCTCGACCATAGTTCAAGATTTGTCACCTTAGTGGCAAAGGAATTAGAACATATCGTACTCTTTCCATGGCCATGATACATGTCCCACAGATGCTTCCTGTCCAAAAAAGAATGTCCACTCAAACTCTGAAATTTCCGCTAACTGAATCTCACAGGTGAAGATGTCGGTTTTAAAAGAGGAGAAACGCTTGCTTAAGCTCCAACTGAAAGCGAAAAATAAGCTCAGAGATGGTGAGATTGCGCCGAGCGCGCACGAGCGACCGATGTCAAGTACAACCGGGGTAAGCACAGCAGGATCATCGCTATCCGTTTCCTCAACCTCCGCAATGCCCCTGACAAATGAGCACGGCACTTTGGCTGGCATTTCTCATCCCTGTGATGAGAGCTTGCGTAACCAGCCAAGACTGCCGATCGCACCTGGTTGCATTCAGTCGCCATCGTTGCTGAGCCTCCATAACGCTGCGGGACCTCGGGGACCACCGCTTCCCAAACTCGAGCCGCTGAAGGTCGAAGAGCTTCCCCTGCCTACGGTGGCCACTCGTTGCGTCTCGACATCCGCTGCAAAGCCTCGACTCCTCGATGCCTGCGAAGCCTCTACGGCAAACCCAAAAATGTCTAGAGGAAGGCGATCTGTATCGGGCGATAGATTGGAAGAGACGAAGCCACCATCACATAAGGCTGGGACCATCGGTGCATCAAAACCGCGTGGTTCTAGTTTCGATGACCAATCGATTTCATCACTTCAAGATCAACTGTGGGATGAAGCTACGGGTGAACCCAAGTATAAGAGAGGTGAAGCCAGCATTGGAGGCCGAGCCTTAGACAAAGCGCTTGGAGACTATCTCATCGAGGCGTCCATTAATCCCGAACTGCCTGTGATACCCAAGTAAGTTGGTCACAAGTGTTCGTGACTGTTGTCTCATTATTCAAAATGATATACAATGCATCAGAAAAGTGTCTAAAGTCTGCCTTTTTCAATCCGATCTAGCTGTTAGCTGAGGGTTTTTACCCACTGCCTGCTGAAGTTCTATCAGAAAACGCCAACTTCTAAAAGTTAACTGACGTCCTCTGCCCTTCCTTGTTTCTAGGCACTATCACCACACTGGAATAAATTGCTGTGCAGAAACGCGAGATCGTGGTACAAGTCCAGACAATGCGCGAACACACAGCATAGAAGCTGATTCTCCATCGTCCTCGTCACCAAAATTTAGCAATAACAGGGTCGACGCCAAGTCCAAGACGCTGTGTGATCAATGTCGGCAGGTAACTTCATGGATCGATTGTACATCTAATGACGTTCCTATAGGAGTAAAAAATACAAGATTATCTAGCGTGATACACAAACAAAATTAACATTTGAAACTGTGAAGTGTACCGATGACGTTGTCGTTGTTTGTCATGCGTTTCCATATTTTCCGCCTGCCGCTGTATCTACGTAGCTATATGTTGACTCTCTGCTAGAGTATTCTCGTAGCGCTGATTTTTCACGAAGATGCCTATTTGAATTCTTACGTGCGCTCTTTTTCAATTTATCGTCACCAGGGTTTGTTCCATCCGAAGAAGTATCCCCGAACAAGCGGAACTCAGACAATGCCCGAAAAACTCAAGGACTGTGTTGATTGTATGGAGCGCCGAAAACGACCCCTTTGTTCAACCGCAGTGAACACCGATTCAGCCCTAGCGGCACCCAAACCCCCGGGGAAAGCAGCCAAAGAAGCCTCCACTCTTGATGTCTGCGACGGAACTTCGTTCACACCCAAAAGGTACCAAGTATCTACAAACAACACTTGCATGTTGCAACACTTGAAGGTAGTGAATTTATGAGACAGCTTTGAAAGGCTTACGGCTATGGAAGACCTCTGGGATTGCTACTTCTTTGGGATTATACTGGCATCGATTATAATTACCTTGTTTAACATCTTAATATTATTTATATACTTATAACTATATACCTCTTCGTTTGCTACCAAACCCACTCTACCTGCAGTTCACCGGTATGCACAGAATGTGATAGACGTAGGTCTATTCGCTGCTATTCAGTTGGATCAGTTACTGACAGTCCGCGAACCCGAGACCACGGCTGCGATCCTGTTCCGGACGTTAAGGCATTACTCAAGTGAGTACCTTGTAACATGCTTGAGCTCTGATAGAACTGACAGTTTCGTTATAACATGGCACATATATTCTGTTACTCTTTTCTTAGTTATGTGACATTGTTCTATATTGACTGTTTTAGCCGACGCTAGATCATTTTATATTTAGCTCATTTTAGCTCATTTTATATTTATACTTCAAGCGGCAAAATACATTTACGTAGATCATCCCGGTCTACACGTGCAACAAACAGTATTATCTACAACAGAATTTAGACTCTGAGCTACTTTCTGATAGAAATGCGAGAAATGAAAACTAGTAAGAGACACGCATGAGTGCGCTTAGAGCCGCAATCATAGTAACTTATTAGTAATGTGTCTTTTATCGCAATTCGGAAGGAGAGCCCCACCTACACCGCCTCCAAAACCAGCTATATTCACTCGTAACGTTGGCGTTCAATGCACGACTGCAATAACAACATCTCAAGCCATTCAGGTGCGCCCCTATTGAACTTACTGTACAGCTCATTAATACAGCGCGATTCATATGAGAATCTATTTTCAATATCCTATAAAAATACGCAATTGGAACGCCGTTTACACGCACTGCGTATGAAAAGGTGTCTGTTCCGGGAACCGTGTACTAACGATATTGTCTGTCTATTAACAGGCCACACCTGAGCGAATTCGTACACGAGAAGTCGGCGCCCAAAGCGACTGGCGTACACTTCAGAGGGCCCAGGGCATCCAGACAATTCGAACTGAAAATGATCGCTCCAAAAGGCTTGATACGAACTCAGTGGCGAGTGGTGATTACGACGTACGCCACGCTGTTTGTGATGCGTGCGCCAATAAACGTCTGCGGTCGATTGGCATAGGTGAAATATATAACTATTGAATATTTCGAATTGTCGTATACTCGACTCATAAAGCCTTGAATTGTTTTTAGCAATTCGCTAGCAGATGTACCTTTCAAAAATACGTTCTTTTTGAAAGGTTGGAGGGTAGTTTAGTATTGTTCAGTTACTTCTGTAGCCTTGCTCACTAGTGAAAACATCACCGCTGAACGATGACTTAATTGATTCAATCTGTAAAATAATATACCACTTCATAAGTTGTAAATGAACTTGTCGAACGTGCCGACCAAAGAACCGATCGTAAGTTAAACGGTACGCCCGACCCTTAGACAGTTTGGCTGTTCACATTCCTCCCACTAACGAGCTTCACAGATAATATATTGTCTAGCAAGAGTGAGCTTCATCTTCATTTCATTGTTACCTTTAGGCCCGCGAAATAGGACAAAAAGCATCGGTTTACACGTGTGCTCTAAGATCCGAACTGAAAGACCTACTATTTTAAACAACCGGAACTACACATACAATATCCAACTGGACTTGCGTGCATTTGAAAAGTCTTTCAAGAATGTACCCATATTCTCCTAACACATTCGGTCTAACGAGTTTTATCAACATATCTGTAAGCATTAAAATGACTTCTATTAATGCAGCATTCGAACCGGAGAGGCCTACGATTCAAACATGTGTGCTCTGTACCCTTTTGATTTTTGGTCGTAATTCAGTTCTCACTAACTATACGACTTTGCTGTACGGCTTTTGGGGAGCTAATATGATTCGAATTGTTTACCTCATTATATCGTCTATGCATTTAGGTGACATCGCTATTTACGATACGTGCTGCAACCGGTGCGCGGCGTCGAATAAATCGGATGGTTCGGTGCAGTGCGAGCTGTTAGCGTGGGAGGCCGGTGAAGGTCCGGTTACCCAACAGGGTAGAATGTTTACGAGCCAACAGAAAATCGAAATGAAGGATCAGGAAGTACTTACAGATGACCCCTACTGTGACGAGATTACTGAGGTTAGTTTATAGGATATATAACGTCACAGTAGAATATTTTGACTTTTGTACGCGTTACCTTGAGCGTGAAGTGTACATTGAAACATTCAAATTTGTGGATATTATTTCTTAAGTTGCTTTTTTTAGATTTCTATATCGTCGGGCGTTCATATGGGGGGATTTAAGATAAATACGGGCCTTCTGCGCAAAGCACAATAGTTTTATCGAGAAATCGTAAATTTCCACACATGTTCAAGATCGTCTCTATAGAAACTCTATAGAAATATATATATATATATATATATATAT
>MNPL01000145.1:0-10664 GCA_002081605.1 Tropilaelaps mercedesae
ATATATATATATATATTATGACTTGGGTATTAAGATCATTTTGAAATAAATCTAACGTAATAGTGGAAATCAAGATAAACTATGGTTTAATTGTTCACATTTGTTTCACGGGGAGCATTCCATACCATTTCCTGTCTTAACTCCTGAAATGAGTGTTTTGCTTTAAGCAATCTGAATACCAGGGGAAGGGTTTAGCTATGTCCGCTAATACCCAGCAAAGACGAGTGTTAGCCTAATTTTAAGACGTGTGAAGTCCAGTCGTAGCCGTTACCCGTAGTGCACAGTTGCCCGTACTTCAATGGCTGTGCAGAGTTTTTCTCCTAGAGATACTGCGCAATCCTAGTAGAAGCTAAAACAAGAAAGGTCGTCACCCGTGCAAATATTCGGAGGGTGCCAGGCGTACAGTAACCCCTAGAGAGCGAACGTGCAATTGAAAAACGTCTGCGTATTCAGCAAGTTGAATAATTCAAAACTTGAAAGGATGCTTGTTTCGTAGATTTTGTAGTTCGTACTCGAGTAGCTAGAAACCAAAATAAGTTGAGTTCTAAGTACGAATTTTTCTTTGGATGGAATCAGTCTAGAAGTAGCGAGGCGTATTGATTCTTGATAGCGAAGAAACCTCTTGCCATTAACGAGATTTTTAGTCATCGTAATTGGCAGTTATGTTAGGGCGTAGAATTAGGTTTGTTGACAGCAGCCGTAAATCGGCCATTGGTGACTACGGAATTAGATGACTTAATCAGCAAACCCAAAATTTCGAAGGGTAATTCTATCTATGTGGGTTATAATGTACACGGTATGTTAGTTATAAATTTAGCTAATTTATTTTTATATTCTGCCAATCGACTTCTAGATAAATCTCATTTTCCGCGCTAACGGGAAACTGAGCTTCTTTCCTTAAACTTAGTGCATTTTCTGCTTTATGTCGCTAGAAGTGGGCTATTTGGTTCTAGTTTTGGTAAACACACAACGCAGGTAAACGACTCGCACTAGACCTTTTTGCCTCAAGCCTGAGTGCGCGCGACGCCTACCATGAAGCCTAAACAGTTAAATTTCGAGGATGTTTGGTGTGAACTACGCAGGACCGTCCACGGTATTATGATTAGTAAGTTTAGCACCACCCTACTTTGACTAGCAAAGGAAAAGCAATACAAATTCAGGCATATAATACATTTAATATATAGCTCTAGCTAGTAATATACATATAATACACATTAGCTCAGCCCCAAAAATCGTTTAAATTATATATGCATGAGATTAGTATCTTGATTGGGGATACTACGGAGGCAGTGCTTGTACGAATAGGGTTTCCGCAAGACCATGGTGTTTAGAGCATACCGTTAGACTCGCATAAGACTGTTTTTCGCCAGAAACCGTAAATTCATAGTACAACAGCTGCTGCGGATGTCCTAAAATATCGTTTCAGATACGGTTTCTCGAGAATCGTGGTACGAAGGTTACCTGCAGGTGTACCATCTGTGTGTCGCAACGCCCGAGTCGTTGGCAGACAGACTTTACTCAGCCATGGACCAGTTTCTCAGTGACCATGTCACCGCTCTCCACGCAGGTGTATTGACGGATTCCCACTCGGTAAGCTTACTAAGAGGCAAGCTAACTATGGGAATGATATCATTAATAATATCGTTTTTATAATATTTCCCTGCAATAGATTTCTGTGAGTCTATTTTCTCGACGTGGTCTTTAAGCTGTAAATATGAAATATCAAGAAGCTGAGAGCAGCTTTAATATGAATGCTTGACTTTCTCATCTCGTGGGGTCATCTGTTGGAATTTGAAGTTGACTTATAATTTCAATACTTCTTAATTGTTTTGCACTTGGTAGCTAACAAGTCTATTTTTAAAATTTACTACTTATTGTGCATTTGAAGGAATATAGTGTGGCTAAAGAAACAAATATTTTTAGCTGAGTTTGATGTTGCGTAGCTCGATAATGGACTTCAAGGAGATCTCCATACCCTGGCTTGCTGCCGGAAAACGATTTCCTATACTTTCTATTCACTATATATATTTATAACACTGCATGATCACTACAGTTGTCACGACGGTTTCCTGGGTAGCTAAGTAACTGGCACTAAGGTTGGTGGGGCCAATTTGAAACTTGCTGGTGGCAGATACTGTTTTTGTTTGTACCTGCTTTCATTTGTATCTATATACCGATGTGTGGTTTAATGTAGTGTGACACGGGACGTTTCCTCAACGTTCTCCTTCTATTAACAAACAGACATTTAAACTTGTCGTTTTCACTCGTAGATTGGTCTGCTTAAGGCGTATTATACACACTGGGACAAATACGTACAAGGCGTTCGTTACCTGGATCGTTTGTTCTACTACCTGAATCATGAATGGGTGAAAAAAAAAAGGGTGTCGGAGGCTGATATCGCTTATGGAACGTTTGAGGCCGACGAACTCGTGCTAGAAATTGGTGAGCTCGGTCTCGACATCTGGATGAAGAAAATGCTCCAGCCACTGCAGGTTTGCTTTTTTCTGTGCCTATACGCAAGTGAACGTTTTGCTCAAACAAAAGCCGAACGTGCTTATTAATTTTCAAGCATTTATAAAAACACATAAAATTGGGATTTCTCATGTTTTTTATTGTAATTCTACCGTGATAGTCGTTTGAATTATAATTGGGTTCAGAATTATTTTCATTTATTTCTAATCATTTTTAGTACATAGTTATTTTATATAGCAGACTGCATTCTCTTTATCGCCTGACCACCATTTACAAAAAACAGGGTTATGTAAGTAGTGTACTCTTTAATTTCGATTGGTTTGTTCAATGGTTTTGTATTATTAGCATTTTGGAACATATGGCAAATGTCCTGTTACGGGAGATTACGCTACCACCGAAATTTTTCCACTGAACATATGGGGCACCATATTGTTGTAACGAGACATCATTGATGCCGTTATCTTCCAGTTGCGGGAAAAAGAAAATTTGTTACTTCGTGATAACGCATGTCATACAGCGTTTAATGAGAAAGATAGTCCAATAATTCTGCTCAGCTACAGGCCGTTTGGGACTATTACATATGGCGAATTGATGACTGCTCATTAGTTCGAGCCAGTCGCCATTCACATACTCATAGTTATGTGAGTGTCATTTAAATAGTTACTAAATATGCAAGAAATTTAAAATAACCATACGTTGTATTTCTTAGAAATGATAATAATTGGCACAATAACGGAAAAGTTGGCTATTTTCACGAACGAAGAAGTGGCTCAACTACAAGTGTTTTCGTGAATATTTGAAAAAAGGATTTCACTTCGCTTTTAGTATTATCGCATTTTATTCATTAATGAGCCAATAACTGTTTGCGAGATTATTGGCAAACACTTGCTTATTATCGTTTTTGCTATCATTATTACAAATGTCGCAAGCAACTATACTGAAAGAGGCCCTATCGGTCTCGGCTGTGTGGGATGATATCATAACAGACGCGCAACAACGCCTGGAGTAAATTCTCGATGGTGGACATGGTTAAAGGAATCCAGGCACTATATGAGGTCTTGATAAAGTCAGAAACGAACGCCTGGAGGACGCTATCGTCCTGGCACCCTGTTAGACGGCGTTCTTCACGAATGTCTTCGCACAGGATCCCCTCCCCCGGAATAGCTGGAGGCCAATTTCCTCGTTATTAGAAGGACAAGAGAAGATGACGCAAGCGTCCTCTTGACCGATGCATAACCAGGAAAAACGAAATCGCGCCATTGTGGTAGTGACTGCCGCCCGGCATCAAGTGGGCTTTGGTTAAACTATCGCAACCATTGTTGGCAGTGTTTGTGGATTTCAGGGCGGTCTTTGACTCGCTCTTTGCCCCGCGAGTCACATTATCGGAGGTTTTGACAGGGGTGGGGAATCCCTCCAATATTCTAGACCTGCTGGTAGCAATAATATAACAGAATAAAATCAGAATCAACGATGGAGTCGCGGCGCTCCCCCTTTTCGCTAACAACCGGGGTGACACAGACATCCCCAGCCCGCTACTGTTCTTGGCTCTGCTCAAGGACCTGTCAGCCCTATGAATGCAAACCTGATCTGGTGAAAATTATTTTATATGCGCGCGACCGGGTCATTTATGACTCCAGGCTTTGGCAAGGCTGCGTGTGTCGTTGGTTGAACTCGGACTGATTGTCAATCGGGGAAAAATGTTGGCAATGAAATTCAGACGTGGGGGACGTGTATCCGAGGACGGCCGCCTATGTCAACAAACTCTCGTACCTAGATTTACTTCTGACAACTAGAGGCACCAACTTATTAAGTTACATGACGGAACGATCCCAAAAGGCGCTGTCTTCGGTGGCGGTGATAAAAAAACGCTCAATTCCTATCCATTTCAACTGCCCTGTGTCTGATCTTACTTTTACAACCTTTACATTAAGTTGCGCCGATGGCCCCATATAGAGGCGATCATTTGGGAGGACGTAAGTCAGGCAGGTTTCGAGCTCTTGAATCGCCTGAAAGCATCGTGTCCCAAGCGTGTTCTCATTTTACACCGTGCGACTCGTTCATTTGCCAATACTCCTCCAAAGAAACTCAGGAGTCTCTTTGGACTCCCTGCGAGTTCCGCCTAAAACGAGGTGCTCTCGGACTGAAAGAAAATTTGCAGATATCAATCTCGGTTTCCTAATCGGACCAACGTGTTGTGGCAGAATTCGCTGTACATGGATTTTATCACAAGTTAAGCTTACACGTTTACCACGAGCCTGCCTCCATAAATGTATGCACGTCATGAGGTTATATCTGCGGGAGATACCATGCGGCGGAATGCACCTTTGTTACTTCGCGCTGGCGTCTCTGGCGAGTTTAGCTTAGTTCAGGGAAGGAACTAGTACTAGCGTTTAGTATGAGATGCTATTAGTCGTCCTCGATGATGATTGAAGCCCAGTATCAATCAGCCCGTCTTCACGAGCTCCACTGTTTTTTATTCATTTATTGTACTACACGATAAGTATGCTTAATAAACGATCAAGATTATTATTATTATTAGCATTGGTGATTGGCAATGTAAGCTATTGTTCATGCCGATACTGCATCCTATAATAATAACAAAGGGTTTAATTATATTTCGGCATTTGTTTTATCGATTTTAGTATGAGAGTTGTTTCTTATTTTTCCTTGACCTTTCGTTCTCCTAGCACTGTTTGCTCATGTTATGGATATCAGATTGATTCTTTTAATGATAAAAAGTGATGCATGTAGTCGTTAAAACGTTGCAAATAAAAAACCTCACGAACCTTTGAAAGGCATAATAGACAACCGCAAAGACTTAACGGATTCGATAATTAAGTTAATTGCTTGATTATATAAGCAATTAACTTAATTATAAAATCCGTTTTTGTTTCCGAAGTTGTGGTTCCGAATCCGAAGTTGATTACCTTACTATTTAACATATGTCGCAGTATACATATATATATATATATATATATACATATATATATATATATATACATATGTATATATATATAGAGAGAGAGAGAAAGAGTCTGCCCAACTATGTCTGCATATTTCTGATTAAATACGGCGTTTTATTTTTTGCAGGAAAATTTAATCAATCTTATTCTTGATGTGGTACAATTAGACCGACAGGTGAGCTCAGACAAACCGACTGGTTTTTGACTATTGACTTCGCATTATTTAGTATAAGTTAATATCATACGGTAAATTTAGTCGATGTCTCAATACTATGATAGAAACTACTAGCAGACTTCCGGTAAGACATATGCTATGCCTTCGAGGTGTTGGCGTACTTTTGTCGACTATAGTCGAAATGTTCGTAAAACCTGCTGGTACTAATGTCTTTACTTGAATTGTCATGTTCGTCAATTCAAAAGCCTGAAAGAAGCAACCCCAACAAAGACTATGTGAAAGGGGTCGTTGATTCGTTCGTGGAGGTCGAACGATTCCGGAAAAAGCGGACCGAACTTGAGTTCTACCGAAAGTTTCAAGCAAGGTAACACTGCCTTTTATTACCATGAGCGTCGTATTTGTATTTTGAAATTGAAATTGAGATTCAGTCATACTCGTAGTCCAAGTTCGTGAATAAAGATTTCTGCTTATACGGAAAACTGTGGTGTACATTGTACGGTGTACTGTGGGTAAAACTTTAAACGCCTATGTCGTAACTTTTGGAATGATCTCTGATGCTAATCGAGTCTACCGACTCCGCTACAATTGCCTGTGCGCGTGTGATTAACCTGTTGATTTAGAGATAACGCCCTTTAGCGTTATGATGTATTGGGTGTTAGGGCGTAAACGTCATGTTGTCTGTCTTTTCTAGGTTTTTCTCGAAATGCTGTTTATTATTTTGAGAGTTTGAAAGAGAATTCGCATCGTTGCCCTAATACGTTGCTCTTGCTTTTTCAGATACCTAGATGCCACAAATAAATTCTACACATCGGTTTCTCATGGTCTTATAGGAAACATCGACTGTTCCTCGTTCATGGAAAAAGTACGTACGAAATTACCTTCTTTTATGTGCAAGTTATTCGAATATTTTGTCGTGCTTCAGCAAATGTCGTAGAATAATTTTTAGTGTTCTGAATCATGGTCACCGGTTGGAATCTCGCGGGGAGCCTATAGATATATATCAAGACAGCCCTTTTGACAAGTTTGTCAAGAGTTTTAAGTAGCCTATATAATACAATCGTCTTTGACATCAATTGTATGCTTCAATTCGACAAAGCTTAGCTACCATAAGATAAGATCTAATTTCCTTTTAGTAACTATTTTTGCTCGGATATTGGTCTCAACTTTTGACCCTCACTGCTACTTATTCGCACACTGTAATATTACATTTTTGGGTTCGTTTACGGTTAACCAACCAAAAACTAGTTTACTTTTCCTTAAATTATTTTGGTTTATGCGTATGTTAGAGCAAAATAATCTATATAGATAACGACAAATTTAGCAAATTACAGCGACCAAGCCAGTGAAGCCTTTAACCGTTCATATAACAAAACATTGTTAGCAATAATGCTCCTCGTATGTCTAGTCAATAGACTGCGTATAATATTAAGTGTCAATCATTTACAATTATTAACGATGTCATTATGGAGATGCAAAACTTTTTCGTAAGTGCAGTACACCTCTCGGTCGGGTTCCTTTCATATCCTACGAAAATCTTGCAGACGCGTTTGCAGAGCCACTTCGCTGGGTCATAACAAGATCGTGCGAGGCTGCCATTGTCTCCGAGTTTTTGTTTATTCTAACGCCTGTTTTGACAAAAGATTACAGGTGTTGCTCTGAAACTCAAAAGCCCATAGCTTAAGATGTCCATGAAAAATATTACTATTTAACTGGGTAATGAATTGTATAGCGTCAAAAGCTATTTAATTCGATCAACATGGGTTCATCAGAAATCGGCGAATGGCTACTTAGTTCATGCGTATGATTTTGGACTGAAGAAATCATTGCAAAAAGTTGTGTATACTTTGCGAGTGTCCCAAAATTTGTACTAATATTTAAATTTTCGTCAATTTTTATGACAGTGAAGTAACCTTACAAGCATTCTGAAGTTATTGAGCCTATATACGCACGGCCCAAGGTCGGATTTCTGTGCGGAAGTGATACAGCTTCTACAACAACCCATTTTTTATTTGCACTCCAGAGTGAACCATCAAATATACAATAGGTTACTTCGCTCTTATGACTATGACAACCTCTTGAGGTTGTCAGAATTGAGCGCCTAAATAATTTATTTTTATTGAAGATTACCAAATAGTTAATTTAGAGATTATTTGGTTTAGGCGTTTATATGACCAATCAGTTGAACTAATGGTTAAGTATCTTTTCACAGATTGTATATGTGTGGACGCCGCACTATTGTAATAAGTAACCCCTTTAGGTTTAACAATGAAATTTGCATTCAACAATAACTGCAAAATAATGCGTAGTTTACCAACAAATAGCAAATATTTTCGCGCTGCGTTTGTACTTTGCGTTTGATTCTTAATATGCTGAATACTTCGTTAATTTATATGGTATGAAAATTTTCCTTTTTCAGGTGCTTCACTACGTCCGGCAGGAGGAACTGAGATCACGCAAATTTCTCGATTCATCATCATTTGGTCATGTTATCAAAGAGTGCGAAAGGGTTATGGTTGGGGATCACCTCGACTTTATCTACAATGAGGTATCATCTGAAGTATTAGACAATTGTGAAGGATATTTAGTGCATTCTCAGCGTTTCCAGGAATTTCCATTAAGAATTTTCGCGATATAATACACGGTATATTTAGTTGGAAATATGACTCGCAGATAGCTTCTGTCATGAAGTATATCTATGAAGAGAACTTAGAATTGCCCATTTGCCTTAGAAACCAAGAGAGATGTAATGGACCCATTCGTCTCTGGCAGAATTGATAGTTTAAGTGCAAGGCTAAATTTGTACAAGAATTGCGAGATTTTCCAAAATTAGGGCAATGAAATTGGCGTCGACAATTACAGTGAGGTAGCAAGGTGAGACAGACTGGCATTCAATATGAGAGCTAAATTGTAAAAATTGTTTGCTAGTCATTCAGTGAAAGTACAATTAGTGGATATATTGTCGTTTGGAATCAGTGAGAAACAATAATTACGATTAATTTAACCTAACGGTGCTGTGATTGACCCTTTAGTTTACCTAAACAAATAGTTCTACGTTAAGAGACGTTAAGTAATATCGTGAACCGTGAATTATAATATAATTTTATAATTTATTTTTTTTATTTTTATTTATTTATTATTTATTATTTATTATTATTTATATTTATTTATTATAAAATTTATAATTTATAATATAAAATTATAATATTATAAATTCACTGTGTAAATTTCAGGCGCGGAAAATGGTGGCTGAACTAAATTGCAAAGACCTGGCAAATATGTACATTCTGCTCAAGCCTCTCGACAACAGCTGCATGCAGCCGCTAATTAAGGAGGTACACTCATTGTCGTACTTGTCTGCATCCTTGCTATTGCCCATAGACTTAGTGCAATAATGTAGACTAATTTGGCATGGTTTAACTAACGGTAAACATGCACGATTAACAGGAAGTCACTATACGAGAAGAGCAGACATATGCACATAACAGCACAAGAAATTCTGATAAACAATTTTTACTGCCGTTACTTGGTAACGATGTCTACTTGCAGGTACAAAATCGTATTGAGAAAGTAGGTGAACAGCTACTTCAAGACATCGACCATGAAAATGTCCCACAGTCGTTTGTCGATTCGGTTCTAAAGTAAGAACGCGTTCTCTGTATTCGAGCATTGAAGCATACGATAAAGATAGAAAAATGTTATTTATCGCTTTACAAACTTGAACCAAATCGACGTTACGATGCTTGTACGTGTTGTAGTAAAACATTAGCTATATAATTAGGGATATAATAAATTAAGACTAAGGATATAATAAAAAGGGATTATTGTATCACAGGGTAAAATGGTAAAATTACAAGTGAAATTGTAGTAATCAATCGTAATAGATTAACTGGGATGTAACTGGGAACTGTAATAACCGGGAAACCTATTCCATACGCCTTTATACCGTAATATTCAAACATTGTTTTTTCATCGTGAAATGCTATTGAGAACTGTAGTTCTCGTACCTCGAACTGTAATTCGTAGTTTTGTAGAACTACGAATCATTTTTATTTCTAGAAATTGTACAAGCGGTATTTTTTCTAGATTATATAAAGCATAGACGGTGAAATTAACAGTAAAATGCTCAAGTGAATGAATTGAAATCGTGTAGGTCGCTTAACGGACCAATAGAATGTATCCTAATCTAATAGTATGCAGTAAAGAGTACGATAGCTTACGAAATTTCCTTATACACAGCGGTATCAAAGTGTCAATAATTTAGGTGCATTTTCTTCGTACCTGCGTTGTTCTGTTTAAGAAATTAGGTGATATAACTTAAAAGACTAGCATGCTGTTTCGTTTGTTATGATGTGCTAGGGTTCATGACGATTACCGCGAACTTATCACTAAAGTCTTCAACAGTGATCAACAGTTTATTGCTGCACTTGATCGGGCGTGTATAACTATTATCAACTCCTCTCACCCAAAAGTAAACTTTAAAGGTAAGCGTCGAGATATCGGTAGATAGGTATGTTCTGTGATGATGTGGTTTTTATATGTTGACTGCATAGTATTTGAAATAAAAATTTCAAATACTATGCAGTCAACATCTATCCGTTATCAACAACCATCTATACGTTAGAATTGAAAATTAGGGTAGATACAATGCGTGTATATATCCTTGCCTATTTTGCCGAATGACTAACAGCAGAGCCGTGGAAACGGCATTGATGGAAATCAGCGGCATTGATGATTGATTATTGGAACGGTAATACCTTTCAGCCCCCGAGTTGCTCGCTCGGTACTGCGATCAAATATTAAAAAGGGGACCGAGAGCATTTATCGACCAAGAAGAACTGGAAAGGCGCCTAAGTAAATCAATTATAGTCTTCAAATACCTAGACGAAAAAGATCATTTCCAAAAGAGCTATTCAAGGGTGCTCGCGAAACGTCTCATCCACGGAGCCAGTGCATCAATGGAATCGGAGGAGCTTATGATCAATATGCTTAAACAGGTAACAGCACTTGTTTAACGGTGGTAATTATATATATATATATATATATATATATATATA
>MNPL01000146.1:0-10027 GCA_002081605.1 Tropilaelaps mercedesae
TATATATATATATATATATATATATATATTGTAATAAGTGTATAAAGAAAACAAATAATTTTTTAAATATGCAGTGTCTGTACGTAGTGGCCGGCGACCGACAAGGCCGACTCAAATTCTTTGTACAGGTCCACACGAAGAAAACAGATCGGACCTTTAGCCATCTTAACCGTGATAGTAAAGCATAATCAAGATTTAGTGTTGTACAGAAAACTGCCACGTATGAGAGTCGCCTACCAGAATTTAGCTTCTCTTTTCTGCTTTTATCTGCTATATGAATGTGTTTTAGTGAACTGTCTTTAGCTTGGCCAACTTTCAGTTTCAAAGTCAAGGCTGCCGTGCCAGCAATTAGAAATTTGGCTCTTGCTCGCCAAGGACGTATGAGGACGATTTCAGCGCCATTTGATGCCTAATCCACAGAGTGGTATACTTCTCTTTCGTCTCTATATCCGGTGAGTGCTCGAACGTCATCTATGTTGATCTACAATTCATTTTAAAAGGAACTCAATAAACTGGAAAATCCACGAAACGTGTTCTACTGTACGGTGTTAAGCTGTTTTCTTCAAGCTTGGCGACGAAATTTGGCATTCAAATGTAGACAGAATGGCGCATCTGGTGTATTAGGAAAAAGGTAAATTGCAAAAAATCGACGACTTTATTGGCTTTTCCGGTCTATATAAAATAGAGTGCTTTAGTTACGAATTTTTCGAATATCCCCTGTACACTTCAGCCGTTTAACAATAGAGATTACTTTTTTGGCTTACTAGAGTTGGCCCACCCACACTGTAACTTGTTCCCACACACCAGGCACTGTCTATTGTAATTTGTGCTAAGCTAGCTGAAGCCATAATTTAATTGTTATCCCTACGAGTTGTTTTGTTTACTCCTTGAGAGCAGACGGTAAAGTCACGCGTTCAGATACGAGATGAATCCTCCTCGTTCCCCTGAGCTAATATAGCGCTATTATAGTTATATATTGGCCTACCTCAATAGCCTACCTAGCCGATCGATGCAACCGTAACTGTGTCAGAGCTGGCGTATTGTGGGTAACGCAACAAAAAGCGATTGTAGTCAAAAACGTATCACGTTACCGTAGGGCGTTTATCAGAGAGGTAATCTTTCACTTGTAGATGAGTCACACGTAAAATGATCGTTGCAAACATGGACAAAAATTTGCGTGATTGTGCACCAACGGTCATATTTAAATCCTTAATAATTTGTACAACAGGTTTAATGTACTAAGTAAAAGCAATCAATGTGCATTTTAAATACAATCATTTGCGACAAAATTTCCCCTAATTTCTATTCAAAGAAGATGAATTGTTGTGTTCTTTTTTGTGAGAACAATATAAGCAACTAAAGCAATGTACGCGAATTATTTCCAACGTTCTTGGAACATGTAATTTATCGGTGGAATTAACAATGTAGACAAAAAAAGTATAATGAATGCTTAGGTCCTGTATACTCTATCCTCATGTCCCCATTAATTCTTAGAATGTAGGTACACCTCGCTATAACACCTATTTAATCCAAAGTTTCGAATTTCACAGAGATTGACAATCCTAAACCAAACTTTATGGGTATTTACCCCGTGACAAGCTTGGAACCGCTTTCGCATTGCTCTGAGTATATTAAGAGCATGAAGAGTTAAGCTATAAAAACTACGTCCCACTAGAGGGATGAGCGGGCAAGCGTCAGCTTTGCAGAGAAGCTACTTAGCCATTCATGGCACGGCTGCGATCGTCCAACTATATTTAGGAATGTCTGTGAGAATAGTAATGCTAAAATAATAAATAAGATACAAGGCGGGCCTTCAATACCTCTCAGCATGACGACCTCGAGAACATATTGCCAGCAGTTCTCAACTCGGCAATGACGACCTCGCGAATCGTTTGTTCCTTCCTTCATCGCCAACTATTACAGCTTTCCCAGGGACTTGTCCAAGGGTAAGACAACAACTAAAAACGGGATATAATGACAAGATGATGGCAACACAACGAGCTACGGGATTCGTTGACCCTGCGCCAGTTGTCTTCGGGATAGGCCATCACGCACCCGTTCAATACAAAGGCAAGCAACTTCCGTGCGTCCATATATTTATCTATCTGTCCGCTTGATTTGGTCAGTCAACGAAATGTCGACGCTGCCACGCGAACGGCTACCACCTTTGGTGTTGGGTTGTTCATCGATGCTCTAGCTTAAAGGATCTATTCGTGGCTGTTAATACCGACGGATGCATCTGCGCTCATCGTGGTTGTAGCGCTTCCTCGTAGCGATAGTATACGATGGTCTAACGGTAGTGATTCCCCAGTAACAGTAAATGGCAAACGGTACCAATGGCACAACTCATTGTTTGCTGCGGGTCAAATAGAAAATGACCGCGGCTGTAGTGGCAACCTTTGTTTTATCCGTTCGACATGTGTGTGTGAGCATTTTGTTTTCTGCATGGCAACCTTGGCCGCGAAAACGAACGTGGGCCTAACCGGTAAATTAAACCCATCCGATGTCTCAGCCGCGCCGGATGTTCCGTCTGGTGCGCGAATAGCAAGCATTAAATCCGACAGGCAATCCTTTCGTCAACTTCTCAGCAGCTACAGATAGATATCATTGACGGTGATGCATTGACTCAGTGGTGAACTGGTGCTCTAATCTCATTAAGGGGCTGGTCAGCACAAAAGACGCTACAGAAAAGTGAAGGGGGCTCGCTCATTGCCAGTGCTTTCTATAGACGGCGCATGCGCACCCTCACACGTCGACGAAACCAGGATTCACGGCAGCATTACAGCGAAACGCCGAAGCATTCTTGGCTCTAAGTGGCTTCATCGATGTGGTTGAACTGTGCTAGAGTAGCACCAGCACCAGTGAATACAATGGACATGATTCTCCTAATGAGCCATTAAGCGATTATTTAGCTCATAGTTAACGGATGAAGTTTCGAGCCAGTGAGTTGATACAAATATTGGTAATGAAGTTTCTGTTCAGAGTGAACAAACACTTTTTTATACCAAAGTCAAACTAGTGATAATAATAATAATAATATTATTCGAAGTAATAACTGACAATTTATGTAATGATAACCATCCATGTTCGAACTACCCAATCAAAAGACATTTATGGCCAGTTTCGTATGTTACAACAGCTTTCAAAGCTGCCTTGAGTAGAGAAATAGTCAATTTAAGTCGATACCAGTGTGAAAGCCAGAACAGATTACATTGAAATGTGTTAAAATAAATTGGCATTCATTTCACTTCTGATCTAGCTTGGCGATACAGTGTGATCTAGCCAGGAACCGCGTGTCGCTGTCAAAGCACTGCATTCTCGACTTAGGCTGGCTACAATAGTTACGGGTGAATATAAAACCTATGACGCTAAATCATTCATGCTCGTATTATATTTATAGGTAGGGTATGATCAAATGTAAAACGCATACGTTCAACGTTGGCAATGCCGCTTCAAAAGTTCTTGACGCTATGAACTCTGTCAAATGAATATAGAACATTCGAATATATGACCAAGGGGTCTCATAGCGAAGCACCAGTTTGACTTACATCATATGATGGTTAACGGCATCGGGCGGAAAATGCCTGTTTAATCTTTTTCCACTGATGGGAATTCCGTAAACATATATATATATATATATATATATATATATTGCAGCTTTTAGATTAAGCGATGAGATTATTTTCTACGGACTCTGAGGCCAAGACCATATTACCCGATCATATCCGCGAAAAATCATTAATTTTCCATTGGTTCATATAAAAAGACGTTATGGACTGTTTCACTAATGCATCCCCTATTCTCGTTGTTATGTGGTCACCGAACGCAAACGTTGGATTAACTTTGCGTCAGCGAGCGTGAATCGAAGGGGTATGGAAAGGAAACAAACACCTGTAAATTATGAACAGAATATGTTCAGTAGATTCAATGGCAGCACCTCGCGGCTCCTATTTTATGTGCGAGTGGCAGGTCTCAGGCCTTCCGAAGTGCAATGGAAGGGCCTCCTCCTGGGATATGTGCGAGTCTATATTTGGCTACTAGAATTGATCCTCTATCCTAGCGGACATCACTAGTTAGATCACATTAGCTTGCTTCCGACAGGTCCACCGACCGTTGGCGCTGAGGTTCTGTCCATTTTACATCAAGGAAACGAGTGGGGGCCAAACCCGCGAAAGACGCTTCTCGGGAGAGCTAACCTGGAGTAGCTAACAAAACTTCTTCCCACCAATGGCCAGCCACTGTTTCGTCGGATACTACTGGGTCACACAGCTCGAATGCCGACTTCACAGTAGACCTTCGAGGACGATTCTATATTTGGCCAGGATGGCGCTCAGGTGGAATTAACTCTAACGGAATAGGGTTTTGAAGTTGCTGCACACTCCTCGACCTCTCTCAGCGACTATGGAAATTTTCTAACTAGCGTACACGGAAAATTCATGCCGGCGAAATCGTCGCTGCTCATAATTTTGACCTGTTCATTCGCTTCTAAGCGCCACGCTTTGAAAGAGAGGTGGTGCTCGAACGTCAAGCACGAGCACATAAATGGGCAGCATTGTATAAGGGCATCACGTATCATTATTATTACTGTTATTATTATTAATATCAGATATGCTGTGGAGCGCTATCCCTATGTCGCTGAGAGTTAGAATAAATGCGATATTGTCCAATACTTGTATAAATGTCCACTATATTCTGACTGACGAACAAAGTGGGGACATCGGGACGCATTCACGAGAGCTGACATAAATTTTGCGTATCAACTCTCCGCTTTTATTATGTGCCTGTTGTCGTAGACTCGTCAGTGTTCAGAGTACCGGAATACGTGACGTACGTACACCTCATATGACCACCTAGCAAAAAGTTCTGCGAAAAATTAGTTTAGCTGACGTTTGGGTTTTACAATTTATTTATTTAACCAATTTCACTGTGTAATTCATGTTACAGGTGCATCTGTTATAATAGACGAGCGTGTGCTGTTATTTATTGATTAGACAACATAATATTTACACAGTTTATTGATTATTTATTTCATATGATATGATAAGATATGAGCAGGGTACTAGTTCTTTATGAAATATCTTTTTTAGAGCCAATGTAAATACGTTTATATAGACATATGTTCCTAGTTTTGGGGGTTGCCTATTTTAGAGTCCAAAGGGACAGTGGATAGTATAAGAAACGTAGCTTTTTGGCAATGACAAGGCCACAATTGTTTTTGTTAAATGTCTTACCCATCTATTCACAATCCTATGTTTTAAACATTTTTTTGTAGAAAATTAACTTGCAAAGTGAGAAGGAAAAGTGGAAGTTATCATGAACCTGAGAACATTTTATATTGTTTGGTTACCTTTTGCGCGTATATTTTAGTCTTATCTTTAACGATAGAATAAAGCTATACAACGTTGCGCTTACAAATATCACGATTGTATAAGAGAGCTTTAAGTTGAGTTGCAATTTCTGTCAACAAAACCTTCGAGTGTTGATTCGTGGTTCTGCAGTGCCTTGCTCCTATTATTTAAAGCATAAACGTTTTGATCCGAACCTTAGGGGAAAGGCGATCGTTGGAGCAGGTAAAAGTGACCAAACTTTCCCGGTAGCGCTAAAAATGCTAGAAAGCAAGCACATCGCTTTTCTTTATAATAACTGAACGCATTTTCAGTTGAACTCGATGCAGCCACATTGGGCAGAACGTTTTCAGCACTGATATATTAATTTTAATAGGCTACTACACACCTTAAAGTTAGTATATTGTAATAATAATGTGCTGCGTGGGCTATTGCTGTATATATATATATATATATCGAGTTCAAGGACACTTTGCAGTCTGCTCATGGCACCGCAACTGTCCAGCACGTAGAGGCTCCACGTGCTATTGGTGCTGTTTGCCAGAATGTTCTATCTCTGTTATACTTGACAGCGATAACTGCATTCACTTACCTAAGAGCTCATGTCGAATTTAATACACTTTGAAAAGGCTTCGTGACGAGGGGCAGTGGAAAAATCGTCCGTCTACCCGTATGTAATTGCCTTCTCTATTTACCAACAACAACTAATCACAATCGCAAGATACCAGCTTCAGTTCAATATTTCATTTTAGAGTAACGCCATCGTCAGCAAAGCCAATATTATTGCTGCACATATTCTGTTCATATTTACAAAACAGAGAGAAGCTGTAATTTTGATCGTTAATCGATGGATACAACGGATGAAAACGTATTGGGTAAAACTCGCAACGAAGATACCTGACTATGAGTCTGTAGGTTTTGTCGGCTTCGTAGTTATCTCTGCGCAGCCATCCCACAAACATCCATCTGCACGGGAGCATGCGGCGGCAGGCAGGCGAACGCTAAGCGTCGAATGATTAAATTTTGTCTGCAATGCTATCCAGCCCTCACCCGCACGTGCCTATATTGCGTATAGGTTCAAGGTTCGACGACAGATGAGCTGAACGCTTGCCGTTTTCCTAACGGATATGAAGGACGTGTTCAATCGCCTTTTTCAACTCTCCTTAAGATGTTTCACCAATGGTGCTCACTTAATGCTGAGCAGTCGGCCAGTGCTCTATGGGCAATTAGTCCAGCTAATAAAAGCTGCTGCCGTCGCCTAGAGCAGAGCTTCCTGTTGGCGGCTTCATTCGTGGTGAATTCACTTCTAGCTTGACGTATTTCCATCATTTATTTGCTCTTCAACTTTATACGTAGCATCACAGACGATGTTTACACACTATTCGTTTATTATTTAGTTTACACACGAGTAGGTTATCTATGATCATTTACACTCTACCTTGCGATTGCATTTCTGAATGTTAAGAACAATTAGCAGCGTTAGGCTCAATTCTGTTTAGTGGATCTAAAAAAGTGGGTTGGCTCTCTCAGAATGAAACCTTTTCACGCTTTGTGTGCGCATTGTCGAAGAAAAGGAAACTTTTAACCCAAGGCATCAGTTGCGTTAACGTATGTCACGCAATAACGATAAAAATGCCGGCAGCTGTCATTGGGGGGCCTTTCTAAAGCTTCCAGAGTGTAAGCATGAATGCAAGTGTGAAATATAGCTAGAACGGATGCAATTGCTCATTTATTTAGTCATATAGTAAGAAGTAGCTCTTCGTTCTAGTAGCTTATGTTGATACTACAATTAGATTATTACTTCATAACCTAATTACTAATGTAATTTTTCCACAATGGTTAACTGTTTAATGTGTTTGTTTTCTTTTTCGGCTTTGATAAAGGATGAGCTATTGATGCCAGTTTCGTAAATGCTATTCTTTAAAGAAGTCGCAACAGAAAGGAGAAAGAAAAGTGAAATATCTCTGGCATTCTTGGTTGGTAAATGCTTGAAAAAAATAGTATTTCACTGACCAGTATTAGTCCTTCACAAAGGGAACGAATTGTGCATTGATTTGTAAAGAAGCTATGGTATGGAAAAAAAACTTTATTGATCATCATAAAATCAATACTCAACAAATTCCCAGCAAAAGTCACTGCCCATTCAACTTGGGAAAAACAAATTCATAAATCAAATACTAGTCCCCTGTCTTAGGACTTCTGTGCTGAGTGGCAGCAGACTTCATTAATATTCGATATGGTACAATTAGAAAATATATATATATATATATATATATATATATACGCTTTAAAGCTCTGTTAACGAAAGCTGCTACTGCGGTTGTTATTGCCACTTTTCCAAGTCTTGCTGATCTGTAAAATTCACTTTTTTAGGTCAGATCAAACTTGACAAATTCGGCGCAAATTTTTTTCACCTTATCTGTAGCGATATTTATGTAACATATGTCACAACAAATGCAGCTAGCTAGTGATCATACACAAATCGTCCTGGAATTTCGTACACGTGCATCAACACAGACATATACCCAGACATAACATATTCTCACTCCCGTTCATAGAAGCGCTCTCAATGACGACGAACATGTGTTTCCATAACGTCGAAGAAGAGGTCAAGTCGAAATTCATTGCGCCAAGACGCAAACAGACCCTTTCTCTAACAGCAGCTCGACGAACAGAACATCAATCCGAGTAGAATGAGTAATGGCATGCGATGGCCCCTATTTCTTATAGTGTTCCTTCTTCGGTTTATTCTCTTCACAACGGTATACATGCGCGTATATAAATGTAGAAGTAGTCGTCGCGGTGGTTGCAGTAGCACCAGCAGCTACTGCTGAATTGCCATCGTGATGAGACATGTTTTTAGTTATCCAGTCGGCGAGTTGTTTGATGAGAAATACACCAAACTGCTTGTTATGAATATAGGTACAATGACTCGTTGAGACATCTATTGGTAATCTAAGAGATAGGCAGAACGTACCTTCCAAGTTTTGTAGTGATTATCTCAAGCGAAACAGAATGAAAATATGTATGACGCCCACAGACATCCCAACACGACTCATTCGCCAGTTTGTCGGTTAAGTTGGTTAAGCTCGAGATTACATGTTTTTTGCCGAATGACGTAAACCAGAACTACCATGCGTTGGCACAATACAATCACTTGCTAGCTAAACTAGCGTAGTGGACGTAAGTATTGTGTTTTGGCCACCCCAATATACACTTATCGGCAATGTACGTAGACGTCATTAACTATGTCGTACGTAACTCGCATGTATCTGCTAATTGATCAGCTACAATGATCAGCGCTTGTGAGTGTTAAATATGTCGATACAGTACTAACAGATCAAGTTATCTATATTATTCAGTGTATACTGTGCGAGGAAGTGCGCGCTCTGAGCCACGACGAATAGTTTTTGTTCATACGCTGCGACTGCTGCGGAGAAGCTCCGCGCAATAATAAAAAGAATCTGTTAACAACGATTATTTATGATGTGAAAACAGTTTAAGATGCGGTCATTTCATGTATGTTTCTTACTCGAACCGAGCTTCTCTAAAGCGAGCAACGCGTCAACTCGAATTCGCCATAAAGTACAAGTTTTGCGGGACCCCCGAGAGGTGTACAAAGGTAAGCAAGAATGCACGTTAGCTGAATCCACGGACCAAACGAAGAGCATTCATTGGGAATATCAGTGCACTGAGGTGTGTTAAAGCGTAAGTTAAACACTGTTTTAGCTATGAGCATGACACAAAACGTCTAAAGCTAGGGTGGGTAAATACACTGACTCATAACCGTCGTCGTATAGAGGCTCGCTTTCATGGCAGTAGTGTTCGACGACTATCGTGCGGATATATCGGTTGGCTCCCACAGACTCCCGAGATCGAAATATGAAGCTTGCCATGAAAATTTGCACTCGATAAGATCTATGCGACCGTGTTAAAACGAAACCACGAACTACGTTGTTGACAGGATGCACATTGCTGCTGCTGCTGTCGGTGCGCATAAAAAGTTGCTATTCATTACGTAGCCGATTTGGAAGGAAATCCTAAACCAAATTGAGACGCTACTTCCTTTCTTTCGATAGACAAAAGCCGTCGGATTGAGCCGCGATTTTAGATGAGGACACCCTGAGGGACTGTGTTTGAGATCTTTTAACTTCTATGGCCTTATTTACCTATTCGACTGATAACTTATACAGGCTCATTTCTCTCATTTTTAGTTTGAACAGGAAAATTTTAATTATACCGTTAATAATCAATCTACGATAAAGTCTATGAACAAAGTCTATAAGCTGTGATGAGCGTTCGGCATTATACTTGGTTTGTCATAGGTGACTCTAAGAGTACGAATTTCCTGAAGTAAAATGTTACTTCTGATTAGATACACGCGGTCTCCTATTTTGGTTTGTTGGTACCGGTGAATAGTCAGTCTCGCTCAGTGTTAATGGAAATATCCATAGCGTATTCGATGGGTCACTTGTCTCGGTTGTAAACAATTCAAGGACTGATGCGGACGCTCGTCCTTGAGACCCGCAGGCCGAATAGCGGCTCTGCCACGGGTGACCGATTCCCACGTACATGTTTGTCCGTTGGACTCTCGTTCAGACAAACCCGTCAGAAGTAGTACCAATGCATGATGAATACGAGTAGGTCTAAATATATATATATATATATATATATATATATAT
>MNPL01000148.1:0-12188 GCA_002081605.1 Tropilaelaps mercedesae
ATATATATATGTATATATATATATATATATATATATATATATATACACACATATATACATGTGTGTTACGTAAGCGTGCATCTACATGCGTAACGAAGAGCATGCGATGACGAACAGGTGCTCTGTTGTAAGTCGTCACCAAATCGTTGGATGGGACCCTCGCTAAACTTACCGTAGGGGTTCTGATAGTAAGCCATTGTTTTGGACGCCGCTACTTATACGAAGCGCCAATTCAACCGTTTGATGACAAACCACACTAATCACACCGCATACGGTCAGTAAAGAAGGCTCGGCGCAACTGACAAATGGATTTCGAACAACCCGTGAGCGCAGACCGTGGTAGCGTCTGCTACGCTTGCACACATTATATCCCGCGGGCAGATGTTAAGCCGAACGAGGGAAAAACGCAGTTCAAAGTGTGAAACGTGCGACGTAAATCGAACGATCGTGCGCAAGCTCAACTTTGTCGTCCCCGATCATGGTCTAGGCCTTTTCAGGTCGAAGAATCGCCCCATAAGGTCCCCTTCGTTAGGCGGATTCGTTCAACAGATAAACAAACATGGCTGCGCCCTGGCCAAAGAATGTGTACCTGACCATGTGCTGCAGGACAGTGTACTATGCCCATAGGGGCCAGAAACTTGAAACAGGGAATCGAGCCGAAAGGCTATTTACAGAACCCCGACGGCGTTGAACAGGGCGCTCTGGTAGTTAAAGTGTGAAAGATGTTGGCGTCAGGCCGGCGATTAGGTAAGCTTTTGGAAGCGTTTTGTTTGTTGTTTTGCTTCCCTGTGATTTGTGTCTTGGACATTATGAATGCAATTAGATCAGGATCAGCTCCGACAGCTGAACAAAGAGTGTTATCTATCTTGGTTGAAAGATGAGTATATCGGTTAAGATTTGATCGGGGGTAAACTGTATGAAAGAAAACAACATGTACACCCGTTACGAAAAAAATTTGGTGTATTTTGAAAGAAGTGCCATAATAATTTGAAGGTAGGATGTAGAAAGGATCAGCGAGTAAACTATATGGGCTTGATGCGTAATTGTATACTGACTTGGAAAAATGCGTGTTGGCTGTGCAAATTTTATAACTATAGAAGGAAAGTTGTTAACTACGGCAATATGATGATGATGACGATTATATTTAATCTACATATTCGAAGAAGATGACAGTTATAAATTGAGAGGGCATTATGGGGATAAGAGAATGTAAAATCAAATGCGCAATGCGGACACACGTTTGTTAGAAACCAAGGCTGGCATAACATATGTAGACATATGTTTGTAACATATGTAGGCATAGCATTATGTAGAAAATGCACCATCAGTGAAAGTCTTCTGGGCAGCACGTTATCGACGTTAAGCTCCGGAATCGGTTTTTGATTTAATAAATTTTTTATAATAACCTCCACTATCGACATGCCAGGGAGCATTGGCGCCGCGACACGGAGAAAACCACACACTCAAAGACCACCTTTTCCCATTCTACAAATATATCATCTTTCTACCAATTTCTATCGATTCGTTTCGCGCAGACCTGCAAGCTACACATCATGTCAACAGAATACACGGGCCCTTGGTTACGTAGCGTTAAGCGCCTGTACAGACCGGCGTAGACATTAACGCCGCAATGGCCCCGTCTTGAGAACCTGTATCAAGGTAGTAATCTTGGTCCCGATTAATCGTCAACCGCTGGCCCCGACGCACTGAGATCATGGCACACTCAATGGTGACAATTAGTTCTTGCTCACCTGTTCGCGCAGGTCTACTCGTGGCATCGGTGACTCAGGTGCGACAGTGTTTCGCTCGAACCGCGTCGACCTGGCAGATCGCCGCGGGTGCTGTTCTGGAGCGGCCCGCCATAATCGTACGTCCGTTCAACGCGCTGGAAATGGCCTACGTCGACCTTCTCGGCGAACTCGAAACGGAACAGTCGCTGCTCAGCGATCACGAACTCAAGGTCAAGGAGGAGGAGGAGTATGTATGGCCTGTATCAGGCACTGAGCAGTCGTTCGTAGCTAGTGGTGATCGCATCAATAGGGAAATTTAGTGGTATATGTCGGAAGCGATGGCTAAGACAAAGTTGGTTTTACGAAAACTGTCTGGCTCGACCAAGTCCGTTAAAGAACGCGTTCATTGCAGGGAGAGCACGGGGTTCGGCTCTCATTTTATATATATATATATATATATATATATATACATATTGGTCGCTTTCTCCCTATCTGTTCTACCCTTTCCCCTCCTTTTATATCTGTATCTACCTCTTCTTCACTTCTGATCTTAGTTTTGTCATGTTTTGTCGTCTCATCCGATCGTGACGATTCTGTGTCGTTTACCTTAGGCAAATTCGCAGCCGCTCTGGAAAGCCAGCCAGTGGTGCCCCTTTGAGAGTGAAGCTGACCGGCGATTTTGTCAAAGAGTGGACGGCCGAGCTGGAGGCGTTCCGCAATAAATACCCGTACAAACCATCCAACCTTGGACTCAACGATGTTAACAGGTACCCCCGTGCTTCATAGTGTCACTAGTCTTTCGTTGCGCTGGCACCGAAACCCGCAGACAGGGTCAAAAATTCTCGCAACCCCTTTCTATATTCGTACAATAGCATGATGAGGCACGACCTCAAACTGACATGTCGGTTGGGGTCATCTGCATCGTCTCGCAGTACTTAGGGTAACGCTATAGACATGCGAGACATACAAGTGATGGGTTTAACAATTCCATATTGGTTACGCTAAGCGGGGAGATCAAATAGCAACGAGATATTGTATAGAATAACCCTGTATATTCTCTCTGTGTAGGCATATTGATCAAGCGCTCACGCTTTTGGTGAAGCAGAAGCTCGGACCCCAAGAGCACTGGTTGTTCCCGCAAACCAACCATGTGGAGGGTGAAACACTTCGACAGGTATGTTCCTCTACCCAGATGCGATTGAGCTTCCGGTTGGACATTTAGTCACGGCATCGAAATGCAGCAAAGTCGTCATTTTCTGTCAGCGATTTGCGCCATCTGAACTCTTTCGCTGGACGCTCGAAGCCGGATAGCCGCAGTTCGGCCTGCTAAGGTTTCCCAGGGCAATATTTCCAAATTCTCCAGTTAAGTCGATGGCTGGGCTTGGCAGCTAAATCCCGCACGGGACCCTTGAGTGTCATTCATGATAGCCGCAGTCGTTTGTCTCTTGATTTCGTATGTGCGAGACGCAGAATTACTGACGTACTGGTGCCCGTCTTTTGCCGTTCTTGTAAATAGTAAGCATAGCTGTTGGAATAATTTGGATGTTTTAATATCTTGCAGACGGCCGAACGCGCGGTAAAGGAGTGCTTTGGTGGCTCGGTGAGCACACGGTCCATCGGAAATGCTCCCATTGCGCTCCACAAGTACAAATATCCCAAAGCACTGCAGCAACAAAGCGGCAAAGAGGGGGTCAAGGTAAGCTATAACTGTGCAATAGATACGCGAAGAGCTCGCCCACTTTGAGTCTGTCTTCGAAACAATTGCTCCTTCAGCTGAGAGACATAAAACGAACGGCTTCGCTCCGCGGCGCGAACACACGTGACTCGTCACATGACTTCCTTTGTTGCTGTGAACCACTCCTTAATGTGGCCATATTCGTTTGCTTTTAATCGCAAATTTGTCTCGTTTCTGGGTGTTGGACGCTTGTGACCGCCGTTTCAGGTATTCTTTATGAAAATGCTGTATAATTCTGGCAAGCCAGTTTTAAATGAGGCGTTCGGCTCTGACATGATCTGGGCAACGCATCATGAGATGCTGGAACATCTTCCGAGCGCTTTAAAGAAGTCTGTCCGGAAAGCTTTCTTTGTTCAGCCAAATATAGATTTCACCAAGTTCTTGGAGCTGATTGCCGAAAAAGGCGAGCTGCGCAAACGTCGTCTCCTTAATGATTGATTACTCGTCGGCCGAGAACGTGTGTAGTAATGCGTAAGCGGATGGCGTGTTCGTTCGTCGACATAGGTTCACATTGTACTTGCTACATAATAAATGTGTTCTTAGAGAAAAAAAATGTTTTAATAATTAACTGTTTTTTCTGGTTTGTTCAGTTAGCCGGCCTTCCGTTCCTTGGTCGTCAGATAGCCGGTTGGAGGACAGGCTAGTAGCACTGTAGGAATAGTTTGATGAGTTTGCTAGCGTTGTGGGTATGTAAGTGATGGATTTGCAAATGGGCGCGCTATGCTGCACAGAAATCGGGTAGCACGATGAGGAAACCTGAAATACAATTTTAGTGTGTTCAGTATCATAGGCTGTGGCGAGACTGCCTCGGCAGCAAATGAGCCTTATACACTCATATATAGATTCATATGTAGATCCATATATAGGTGTAGGAAAGACGAAAGTACTACTTCGACTAAAAACAAAAAAAATTGAGGAATATTTTTCGAGGGAAATATCACTTGACGTGGATAATGCCTCTTTCTCTAACATTATATTACTATAAATTCAGTAATGCCAAGAAGTGTTAGGAACTCACTTCATAGATGACTTCAGGATCACAGTAAGGGCGCCACGAACGAGCTGCCTTTTTAAAGAGCCTAGCTGTATATCGGCCCATAGTGATGCCTAAAAAAGATATGTTCGTCTTTTAATAGCATCACTTCTTTAGTCGTTTTTGGGTTACTCAAAATGTAGAAACTTATTCTAATTAGGTAAGGTTTGCATATTAGTAAATCGGATCATAAAAGCACAATGAATTGGCATATACATGCCGCTTCAGGTTGTGCTTCATGTGCACCACAATAATAGAGTGACCGAGACAACAACGGTAGTAACAACAACACTACCACCAACAATAACAAAATTGAACAACTCATTTAGGAATATTTATACGCGAGTATTTATTAATAATGCCCCAATGTTGACAGTTTCAACACTACGGTTTCTTAATGCTACGTATCTATGCTGAGCTATCTGTGTAGACCAGTAAATAGTGATCGGCACCTATATGTGCAGGTTTGAATGTGCTATACTTGTTATATAAGTATATATACTTTCTTTTATATAACTCTTATATAACAACGTTATTGAGATATATATGAGAGAATTATTAATTTACACAGACAACTAGTTCGGCGCATAAATCGAAATGACCCTATTGTGTTACCATTCGTCTATTATTTTAGTGGATCCTTCAAAACCCACCATCAGTGTTTATCTATAGAGGCTTCACGGATCTTCACTTATACAACAAATTATGCCCTGAATAGCTTCGAGCTCCTGATGTTGAAAAATCTAGCGGATCTACACTCTGCAGCTAAATCGTTCGTAACTTTTGTACAGATCTTGATAATTAAAAGTACCTACTTGTCGATGCTTCATTCGTACGAGACTTTAGATTACGGAGCGTCTATTGTAACGATTTTATCATGGTAAATACGGATAATACAGCAGCATCCTGCCGAGAATCCTCGGGTACGCATCCGACGCAGGCGGGGTTGAAGCAAGGCACTTGTTCAACGAAGTCTGGCGTAATGAAAATATGTTTGCGATGGTCCACGTCGAGGTGCGCAGGTTCTATCACTCAGAACACATTCAGTGTTGTACCTAAAGTAGATTAAGTTCAGTGATTATTGTGTTTTTTTAAGGTGTATTGGCTCAAAATTAAGTGCACGGTTTGTGTACTAGTCATCCACTTCTTGTTGAGGGTCAAAACAAGTACGAATAGCAGGACCTAATGTATGCGTGAAAGCTCGCTGTAATGATGGATATGCAAGACGGATATAAGGCCATCTCCAAGGAAAGGATAACCACGTGCGACGATGTTACTACTTTGGCTATTAAGACTGTGAATTCTGTCGACTGCGCCAATCTACTCCCCTACCCCAACATGACCAGAAAAAAACCGAAATATGTTTATTTAGTTTCCCCTCTCCTATCTATATTTTCAAGGCTACCCATCAACCAACATTGAACTGTCTACGGGAGCATTTTTTGCATTGCTCTCTAAGACGGATCACACCCATATAAATGTAAAAATGCAACAGCGGAGATTGAACCCCACCGACCTACGCGTCTCCTCCGGTCCCCTCAAGGCGCACGCGAATGGGCCAAGCCATCGATTGTGCTGTCCTTTGGCGTTGTGTAGTAGAGTGACACAGTCGACAGGATCTTCAATCTCAACAGTCAGAAGTTAGCAACGGTGTTGCCCATCTAAGTGTGCCATTTGTGAGGTGCGGGTAAAAGTTCACAAGAATGGAAAAATTGCAGTTTCTAGTCGAAACGTAGAGCAAGTGACTACGCGATCAGCTCCTCCTCCTGCCTCAACGTGACACCGTATCTCTTTCTAAATAATTCCTGCGTGGATTTCAATCGCACTCAGACCTACGTTCTGTGACACTTGCCTGTGACGTATTTGCAACGCCGAGAGAAATTTCGTATACGAAATGGTTAGGCAAGCAAGGGCTACCAGACGGGGTTACATACAGAAATGCCATCTTATTACCCTCCGCAACTTTAACTAGCGAAACGTGAAAGCGAACACGGCGTAGCGAAAAACGTTGCAAGACGTTTTCCCCAGGCTCTGCCCTTACTCGATAGCTGCCCCATAGCGTTAGCTGAACAACGAACGAGGTCGTTTGACAGTACATAAACTTTAATACTGTAACAGTGTACTGGCCTTTCGTCGTTGCCATGACAGCGAAGATGCGCTCCAATGACAAATATCTCTTCAAACGATGCTGAACTTCACCGACGCTATTGCCCAACTCTCGTGGCTCCAGATGGAAATCGTCGGCTGAAACGAGCGGCGGAAAACGCCACGAAACTCCAGCGGCGCCCTATTGAGTCTCTCCCGTATCTACACGAAACCGTTTGCAGTAACAGCGTTGATCGTCAACCACTGCAGTCAACTCAGAGACAGTTTTGCGAGCTGGAATGGCGTAATTAACATGAATTATACTTTTGCTGGATTTACACTTTCAGGCTATTCTGCCTACGGGAGTCGTCCTTGCGTGGTACAGTCGTGTATTGAAATAAAACTCCCGCATCGATGATTGCGCTGCAATAGCAAACTGATAAGGTGCCGGTTCGGTTATGGATAGCGCATTAGCGGCAATTTACACTAATTGGCAGCCAATTAATGACGGATTACACATTCTGCAAAAAGATATTTTTCTTTTGAATCAGTATATTTTCTTGTAGGCTAGCGCGTGGTTTTCGGTTTTCGTTGTCAATGGCATGTACAGCGCAGTCGAACGATCATGCAAGGCCTATTATAGATGAGGCGGATTCGTGTAGAGCGGTTTGCGGAAATGCTGTCTTCACGTTGTATTTCTTCAATTCGAAAACCTTTCAAACCGAAAGGTGCTGGTTCCGTACACAGACACAGTGTCTTTCCTGTACATGCCGTTCTCCTGGTAAATATCTCTTCCAGGAAAGCTTCTCAGTTTAATTAAGGGCACCCACTTCTATGATGACGGATTGCTCGTCTGCCGCTATATTTAAAGGCATTGCCATGCCTTGGGGCTTTTCGAGTTTTAATTATGCTAGCCAACACAATAACTTTTTGTTGCTCACGTAGAGTAGCATCAATGTTTTTTGTCATCTACATGTTTTTAAGATAATTCTACAAATCACTGTAGTAGCTATTTGCGCAGCTTATAGTAATCGACTGTAAACATTTTATGCGTCAAGATAACATGTACGATGCTATTGTGTCATGCTGTAACGGCTGTTCTATCTCCTCGGTTCTTGCGTTATGCAACGGTTTTTTTCTGCGACGTTGCATCCACGCCAAATGCAAAAATTGAACACATATCGTTGATACGACTTCGAGTGGCATCGCGTCATTTCGTATGAGCTTTTCTAGGCGTAGCTGAATTGCTGCCATTTGTGTTACACGATGAACAAATTATATAGAACAACCTAACTCCAGCGAAGAATTACCGTTATCGAACTAATTCTCTGCGCATTTTATAAACCGATGGCTGCGCAGTGCATCAGCAGAGCGGCCATCAACTGTATTGGTCAGCGCTTACGTCTCCGGCTTCGTTGCGTAACCTGAAACTGGACCTATTTTCTGTTTTAGCGGTGCTAGCCGGGACAATATCCGACCGGCTTCACGTTGGCTGCGTGCCACTGGAAAGCAACGGTCAGTGGTTGGCCTTCACCTGCGGCGACGTAACGAAATTCGTCACGATTAGGTCGACGGGGCTATCCGTCCCAGATTATGGATGCTACATCGAGATCTTTCGCAGTGACTGGCAGGTTGGGCGATAGCTTTTGTGTAAACGTGCTGTGAACGCGCTTACAGTTCCAGCATGCGTAACCGACACGATGTTCGCGTTCCATGTACTACAAGTGTTGGCTAAAACGATGAGTTACTATTATTATTATTATTATACCATGGATTCCGTAGGATAGCTGGATATGGGCATAAAGCGTTGCACTGTACTATGAAAACGCGTAGATAATTGGGACAAGCTAATCCGATTACTCTTATTGCGCGCCTGTATTGACAGATGGATGCCAAACGTGTCGTCCCTACGCTCCTGGTGCTTCCGGACCAGCGGTGGAGAATGAGAATTCTCTGTCGACAATCACTTTGTCATAGTGAATGCGTTGTATATGAAGAGTGCCTAGCGATTGCTGGTTCCCAGCAACCTAAGCTTATCGAAATTTCTGTCACTTCAGTAACTCCGCTTAAAAATAATACGGGTCTGAATTTTAAACAATCACTCAGTCCCTATAGGACTCCAACAAGTTTTCTGTAACTCGTATTTTCTAAATATCTGATGCATCAGTGAAAATGAGAATTTTCATTTGATAACTTACCGGCAATGCGACCACTGCACGAGTTTCAATCTGATCAGAAAGGTTTTCCCATATCCTTCATAAAGCGTTAACCGTCACGGAAATGGTGTTATGATATGGCCGTAAAACTGAACGATTTTCGAAGATAAAACCCTTACGGCCTTACTTATACCTGACTGGTAGGCAGTTTATGCCGCGATGTGTTGAACAGCTAATTCGTCGCAGCCATACACATACGCTTGTTAGTTATTAGGCGTTACCCGTGTTACCCGTCTATGGCACAATAGCCGTCGGGAGGGCGGATTATTGTCTTTGACGCACGGATGACTTCACCCGCCATGGACCGAAGACCTAACTTTGCTTCGAATTTTATTACAGTTCGTTTTGCTACATTTATTGTACCCCATTGAACCCCATAATAGGTTCATTGCCTGCGGCATGATGGTACGGATTCCGTTGTACAAGGGCGGAAAAAGGAGAAAAATTAAAAGGTTAATTAACTTCACGCGGATCAGACATAACTAAACGATGTTCTAAATTTAAATAGCTCACAGATACATTTCAAAAAAGTGTTATGGCTCAGCTCATAGATCAACCTTGATATCCTTAGATCAGCGTGCTATCCACCCAACTAGCGCTATAGTCAATAATAAATCTGTAATTACAAATTCTACCATTACTAGTAAGCAATTGTTACCTTTGTGATCGCTCTCAACTATTATCACACTATAACTAACTGCTTTCTTTATTTTGAAGCTTCAAACTCGATTGAGCGTATGTGTCCCTCTTGTCGTTGAATTTCTTCTTCTTTTTCGTCTTCGAATTTCGCTCGTACACCACAACATCCTCCGGTAAAACAAAGGGAGAACGTCCTTCCTCAAAGGATCTCGTTCATTGTTCGTACTTCGTTTGGTCAGGCCGAAACCTCCCGCCCTATTCTCCAATCCTAGTTAACCGTGCACACCCTTAAATGGCATCCACGGCCTAAAATTACATAAAATTACGCAAAAATTGCATAGAATTGCGGCATTATCTGAAGCGGCATATTCACCCAGTCGTGCTAGACAACCTACTCAGCTGACATGTCCGTGTGATACCCTCAATACTCTAAATCTACGGAAACATCAGGTGCATGCCTAATGCACGCGGGAGTAATGTTCACACAGATAGTGTATCTCGACGCGATATTCATGCATATCCGCGATTTGGCCAGACGCAACAGCGCTGGCTGCTGTCGCATGCGCGTATGTCACCGTTCCATTACACTCAACCGTTACAACGCAAGGAAGTGTCTCCGCGTAGGTGGGGCACAACTAACGTGTCGAACAGCTGAGATGAGAAGGTTAACCATCAGCTCGGAGCTGATGGCTTTGATGCAGCGGTCTTTACGGCTGTTCTGAACTGCTGATCGTGTTCGTTGCCTGGTCCGCTATGAGTGACCAGCGTGACAAGAGTGAGGTGTGTTTCGTAGACGGCAGAGACGTCATTCGTGGTGGTAAGCTGGTGCGAAGCGCTGACGGTCGTCGTTCTGTTAGGTCCTAGAGGTCCTCTGGTAATTAAGAACTTCCGACACGGCACGGGTAGTCCGGTAGCAGAACGTCTCTCAAGTAGAGAGTTACTGTCTTCGAATTTAGACCAAGTTTGTGCGAGCCTCGTTAGAGAAACAATAATAAAACTAAATGTAAACTAGACGATGAATACATGAACGTTTGTTAGCACTTCAGTCATTGACAGCCGTCCGGATGGTCGCCACTAGCGGCTGTAGATCTACGGCGAGTGAGGTACATATCCGTTACCTGCTCCGGATTCGTCTACCCGCTTGGTAACGCTAACCGGGGTGCAAATCGTCAGAACAGACGAACAGAAATGCAGAAGTTCGGTTATCGCCAGATTGTCCGCCAGATTTGCTCAGATATCGGCTTCTATTTATGTAGGACATGTAGGCCAAACTGAGATGGCAGTACACAGGTTTGTACAGTATCAATTGCCGGTTTGGCTTGTCCCGTCTGTTTTCAGAACGCGCGCGTTTCGTATTTCTTCGACTCGTTTTCGAAGGCGATCAGAGAGACGCTGACCGGAGTGGTTAACCAAATTTGGCCAGTAGTATTGGTGTAGTGGCCTGGCAATTGACCGAATGACGCGGAGGTGTCGCCTGATTCATAGTAATGATGTTGGCTTATTCTTCAGAGTAAAAACTCGGCTTGAGTTAAAAGGATCAAACAGGAGCGATCTAAATGCGTTGTCGTACGCTGAAGTTATACGAAGAGTGAATGCTATGACGGTGGCAATCTACTGAGAGATAATCAACACGTTTAGAAAATATCTGCAGCAAACAGACTACGGCCAGGAAGCCTGAAATGTCACAGAACGGCCATCCAACGTTGCGGTGCGTCAAAGATTACTGAAAGCATAGGCCTATAAGACATTCAACTTTTCCGAGATGTACACGGAGCATTCGCGCTCAAAGGACGGACTTCAGCGTTGTTCCGGATACAGCGGCTGAAAATAAGGTGGACCAAATGCGTACTGGGTACCTATTAATGGATAAACCCAGCAGTGGTAACCTATCGAACAGTGTCAACAGTGACGACAATGGCAATAACTGTGCGAGTATTGTAAAACGATTGTAAAGCCAACCGTGAATTTTCAGGGCGCCGTTGTCAGCCCTTCACGCCCAACAGTTCGGCGGGCATTTAGCCACATGTTGTACAGGCGAACGAACGCTCGAATAGCTGGCAGAGTAAACTCTAACTATACTGCATATACATATATATATTTATGCCGTGTATTAGATGGTGGATCGTGGGGGCGTAGGTTCGTTCCTGTGTGAGATTCAGTAGTGCTGTGTTGTTAACCATGTGTTGCCGCCACACTGTGCTATGTCCACCGGGTTGATCAGCATTCGAGTTTTTGTGTACGTTATTCTACGCCATAGGCAGGGGGTACGAGGGGACGAGAGAAAGAGTGATCAGGGAATAAAAAATGAAACTTATATCAGAAAATTCCCCGTCGCAATCTCGCTAGACCTAGCGGAAAGAGGTGCTACGTAGTTTCTGCGCGGTCGATGACGTTGGAAATTATTTAGTGACTTTGGCCTGCTGTCACTATTATCTAAATGGCCGTTGAGATCCGGGTTGTGGCGTTATCGCCTTGAAGCAATTGTCTGTGTTCGGCACAGCCAATGCAGTTCTTCGACGCTATTCGCTGTGTGCATGAATTTGTAGTGTCGTCAGTTATTTCTGACGCCCGACATGAGCGTCTATGTCAGATGTTTAGAAGTACGGACGTTACATCGGAATTCAGTTGAGCGTGTCGCTAAGGCTGTGTTTCAGATTAACAATTCTTGACAGAAGAGGTGACTGTCGCATAGTACTACGCACCCATATATATATATATATATATATATATATATATATATATATATATAT